>DWFO01001595.1:0-15427 GCA_018246595.1 Mimoniades nurscia nurscia | reverse complement strand
TCAATCGATAGATACCTTTATTGAATCTCAAATTGGATTTCAACAGTTGACATATTGCTTCTACTTAGAAATTTTTTCATATTCCAGCAAGCTATTTTATAAGTAGGTATAGCTTACAGTATGGTATTAGTTACGGCCTTTCTTATGACGGCAGAATAACACTCATTGTTTTTATGCCCGTACCACTGTCTGGCCGCTTCTAAACTTTAAATACGTGAAATAAGGTTTATTTCGAGTTGAAACAAAATATTCGAAAAAGAAGCCGCCCATAGGGCGCTCGCGTTTGATGACTGCCGCCTGGCGCTGGCTGGCTGCTTTTGTCATATCATTGTTGTACCATGATGGTCCAAGACGATACTCTTAGCTGTCTCAGGGAGCGCCGCGGCGCCCGCTGAGACGGCGGCGCACGTGTGCATTACACACCATGCACTGTAGGTTAAGCCGCCCCTGGGCCTTTAGTATATTTCCTTTTTTTTAGAAAGAAAAATTTGTTTTGCTTATTTTTAAACAACATTTTTAGATTGCCACTACTATTTTATTGACTTTGTTCACAGAATCCTATTGTAGGAAACAATCAACAGTCTATGGTTCAATATCCACAACCACAGGGATCTAGTATATATGATCCCTTTGGTGCAAACAACAGTGGGTGTGGCAGTGACTATGGGCGTCGGAGTAGGGAGAGATCAAGGACTAGATCACCCGATTGTAGTCAGCGAAGGGGACATTCACCGAGGGAATTCTCCTCAAAGTGGAACGAGCCTGACCATGATAGCTATCATGGTTCTAGGGATCGTGACAGGGTACCTTCGCGTGACTATGATCGATCCAGTAATAAAAGATCAAATAATGATACATCTTGTCAAGATTTGTTCAGGAGCAGATTTAACCAAAGTTTTGGATCAAACAATAATAGATTGGAAAAATCTTCAAACCAATCTGTGCCAATTTGGGAACATGAGAATCATTACGATAATTCCAGATTTAAAGCAAGTGCATCACTTCAATCAAACAATTATAGAGAATCCTACCGTCATAATGAAAAAAATGACCCACAAAGACTCAGAGAAGAACAGTGTTCCCAGCCACATGGCTCAGAAAAGTTTATACGAGATAAATTTTCCAAAAACAAACGACCCTACGACATGCAAGATAAAAACAAATATGTACAACCAAATAAAAAATTTGGCAATAATCAGCAATACAATTTTAAAAATCATCCAGAGAGTTCTGGAGGGCAATACTCTAAAAATGTGACGAAATATAAACTGAATAATTTAAACAAATCATTTATGTCTCAAAATGACGTATCAGTAAATCTAAAAATACCACATTATTTACAGCCACAGAAATCAAACAAACAAGGCATGAATCAAGGGTTCATTAATATGAAAAAACCAATAGTCACAACAGCTAATACTACAAACCAGTCATCAGGCATGTCTGGAGAAGAGAAATATGAGGCATGGATTGTTCAAACTTCCTCTATTATTGCTCAAGAGGTAGCAAAAAGTGTAGGAAAATATCATGATAAACGGGATCCTATTCTTATTAATTTGAAGGCACATGTCAAGTCTCGAATGATCAAAATTGCAGGTGACCTAATGTCAATGCGACCAAATGAAATGCTTAAAAATTATCGTTTAAAGTATCCACATAAAGGCGATGCCGCCTTTTACAAAGCGGTGACGGAGAATGTCCCTAAAGTAGATTCGGAACAAAGTGAGGTCACAAAAGAAGGTAAAGTATTGAGACCTTTTATTTATTTAATATTTAGATGTTATATACTGCTTTCCCTACTCGATTTACATTTTTGTCTTATACGTAATAAGACAACCAAATAGAACGAGATACAGGAAGGGGCTGCGCGACCGACCCGTGGGCGCCTCCTGTGAGACTCGGGCCTAGGCACGGATCTATACGGTTTGTGCTTTTCGAGGGGTGAGTAGCAGAGACGATTGATCGTGGACACGGTGTCTTCGTCCTCGCCGGCGAGGACGTTGCATGTAGTAGACGTTGTGCAGTGTCTGGGAGGGTCGTATTTAATATTTATTACGTGTCTCGGTCTGCTGAAAAAAGTGGTCGCCCCCACTGCTCGGCGGGGGTACGGGACTGTATTTATTATCAGTCTATTTCGGTGGCAGTCAGCCTTGTCTTAGTAGCTCACAGTTTGCTTCTTCAAATCTGAGCTACAGCTCAGATTTGAAAAAGCAAACGAAGAAGAGACTACAGTCTCTAGTGGGAGATCTACATTGTGCAGGAGCCTGAATGCTTCGGTTTTTTAAATATTGGCGACCCATTTGCTTATGTATAACCAGTTTGAAGGGCGTGGCCACAACCAAAACAGAAATGGATATTGCATAAAGTTCTGGGGAACTCTAGAATGCGTTTGTTCGTAAGTGGCTGTAAATCTTGTCGTTTACATGATATTCATATTACTTTGCATCACAAAATTGTTTACGCCGATAGCCAACGCCTACATTGTAAACAGTTCATATGACCTTTGTGTATACACGTTTACGGTGACATGTAGACAACTATGGCGTACTCTGATACTTCCTTGAATATTCGACATCATTTCGAGCATAATTCGTAATTACTATTACGAAAGTATGTACCGATAAGATCTGTATTAATGATGCCTTTACGGTAGTTATCGTAAATTAAAGCTACTGATACCTGTGTGTGGCTGTGACTTCCTCGTTGTTTATATTTTTTGCAAATGCGACTGCCGATCAAGAGACTTTGGGTTTAAATCCCGGGTCGGGCACTATTAGATTATTTCTGACTCAGATTTTCTAATAGAGGCTCGGAGTATGGATATATGCCCGGTGATGGCAATAGACGACCACCTGTTGCGTAGTGGGATCAAAACGTAACAGTGAAACGTGAAAGTATACTACACTCCTCTGTCTCTACCTCTTTGGGCATTGCAAGCGTGATGTTACGTTTGACACCCGTATGTCTATGGGACCCTAGAGTACACGTCGATCTATTCATCAGTTTGGGAACCTCCACTTTTTGATAATGGAGATCCTAATTGATTGCAATGGGTTATCATAGTGTTACTCCAGCCATTAATGGTTTTTATTGAAAGGAGATCTATGGACCACTTCCTGAGCTGTACTGTTCAGCAATAAAGCGTAGCGTGGTTTCTGGAATCATATTGTTCAGCAGCAATGTTTAATAGGCAATGACTTACCTATTGCGGTCTAATGATATAATTTTATTGGACGGCTGGCGGACGGATGGCGGTGATAACACTACACGATCTAAACAATGATGTTTGTACAAAAGCTGCAGGCTCAATTATTGACTCCTGACAACACATTCTGACCTTTTTAACTAAGTAGATTTTTACTAGTTAGAAAATTATTGTATGCACATGCTGCGTTATATTTCGGTACCACTGAAATCTTCGTCGTTCTGTCCAACTTGAAACTGAATTTTATAAAAATGGCTGGTACCTTTTGTGCCATGATAATAATACTATCTTGGGACATTGTCACACATGGTCCTCTTGTCACAAAGTAGGCTAATCTTATACCATGCTGACCGACAATAAATTAATGGTATAAGTAAAAACATGAATATTTTTGGTAATCATACAAATATTCCTTCCAAGTGGGAATTTAAGCCACAACTCCTGGCCCAACATTCAGGTCCTTTACCCACTAATCAATGGTCTAGGATCAATTGTACATACATATCACCTGCTTCAAGGTTGTTTTGACCTTGCTTATGTAAGATCCCGGTGTTAAGCAATGATAATGGAATTGACTACTTTGAAGTATATTGTATGTATACTCAACAAGTAAAGTACCTCGCCATTCAATATTTTCTAGTGATCTGCTCCTGAAATGTGTGAAACATGGCAATGAAAAAGCCGGGTGTACATTAGGATTGCAAAATATTCAACTACTATAAAATATATTTTTTTTATTAAAAAGAAAAGCAAAAAAAGCAAATTTATCCACATAATGTATAAACCTACATCTCCATATAAATGAAAGAAAGGGATTACATTGAGTTTAAACTTGAAATGTTATAGGACAGAGGTGATTTGACTTTGACTTACCAAAACATCAAAGCATTGAATAATACAATTAAGGAGTTATTTAACTATTTCTAATCATTCATATCATTTAATAGCAGTACAATGTAAAGATAATTTTACTGCGTCGCAATTTGTTAATAACAATTTGTTTCCTAACACAATTAGATCCTGTTAAAATAGAGATTGTAATGCCAGCTTGAGAGGATAGGGCGAATTTATACATTATAGATTTACATCTATAAAACTCAAACCTAGAAGTCGGCAAGTAGTTTTAGGTGGAGTCCTGTTACTATGGGAAAAAATTTAACACATTCAGAAAAAAAAACAACTAAAAATAATTAATTGTAGTATTTATAGATGAATACAATACAATGGTCACAATTTTTTGCCCCGCTAATACTGAAAATGCGAATGCGTAGTCCGTGAACAAGGAGCTTTTACTGTATACCTTACTTACTATATGTATGGACGTGTATGTATGGATTATATGTATGGACATATTAATTTATACTTGGTGTATTATACATTATAATATATGGCGGTCCGAGGTTCGACCTTTCGCAGTCCGGGTGTTGCTGACCATTGGTCTAACCTGTTTCTGCAGCAAAGGAATTTAAACGTACCATGGCTACTGCTATAAAAAATATTCTATCAAAAGCCATTACAGTATAATATTCTATCAAAAGCCATAGTACCAGTAGGAAGACTGTTTTGAACTAAGTTGATACCATCTTTGAATACTGAATGTATCCACTATTGCATATATTCATTGGTTACATCAATACGTTTCTGATATTATAGAAGGAGTACTCAAGGAAAATGTCACTAAAAAACCGAACCAAGACTTAACTGTGCAACAGTCACCTCAGGGGGAACCTACTACAACATTCTCTGAGCGGATTCCAGCATGTATTAAGAAAATCTACAAATTGCTAAATGATCCATCTTCAGGTATTTAATTTTTGACTTTCCATGATTTCAATCTTTAGCCTCAAATGTCTCCTTAACCTTGGAGTGACAATAGATAATTAAATGTTCAAGGGGATTTAATAATTTCATTTATGCTAATCTGCTATGTAACATGTTCTATTTACTGAGCGACTGAAGGTTCGGTTCCAGTCGAAACTCAGACTAAGACATATTTTGGTTTTGACTGAAGACCCGTTTCGGTTGGACACTAGTTTTATTACCAACTAGGTATGTTCTTGATGTTCAAACAGTTTCTATTCTGTTTGAAAACAGTGTTAAAACATAAATTGTCTTTGTTACTAGCCAAAATAGTCATGTGGTGTATAACAAAAACTTTTAGTGCTAATCACAGGAATATTTGTTCCGGTTTGGGTCAGATTTAATACCTGATTACAGCAGTTATATTCACTAATTACTTACAGGCAAATGAATTTATATAGATCTATAAGACTAAAGCATAAGATGATTTTTTACTGTAGATGGCGCCATAAGTAGAGCACATAGTTTTGTCTAACGCAACAGCAAACAAAATATTAGTTTGAAAATAATGAACTATTATTTGAAAGAATATTTCTTACATTAAATAGTATAATATTAATTGAAATCATTTTAGTTACTTTATAATATGAAGAGGACTTTAGATATTTTTTGCTTATATTACTGCTGATATTTACTTGCACTCAAACTTCTATTTCGAGTATTTAAACATGACATTTACCAATTGAATTATCTATTGAAAAAGAATGGCTGTTCAATTAGAATTTAATGTGTTGTTGGTTGTTGCGTTTTACACATTTTGTATCTATTCCATTACTTTATTGCCTTAAAATTTATATTTCTGTTTCAGCGAAGCAGGCTAAAATCCGTAAGTATCAAAATCTGCTCTTGTCACATCAGTGTATAATTAAATTCCACTTTAAGATTGAGAGGTCCTGAGTTCTAATCCCTTGTTCAGCACTATTTCCAAAATGTTTATAACTAGAATTTCTTTGAATTAAAATGCTCTATTTAGTCTATGCATCACAATAAATACGTAAACAATTGTTGAAGCTGGCCTAGTAAGTGTCAATACACACACTTGTAACTGGCGACTCCACTCTTCCATGGAGTAGTAGTGTTAATAGTAGTTACTACTATAAAATCATTTTTAACAAATCTCTAACGCGTTTCCCTATAACGCGGAACCGATCTACCGTATTGTAGGGGAATTACTGTATATTGTATTTAAATACATATCGATTGAAACTTAAATGTGCCTAATATATATTTTTCTAGCTACAAAATATCAGCCATGAGGTGTCTAATGCAACACAATCATTGTCGTTAAAAGTGCCTGCTATGAGACGCCCAATATATCATATTATTTAGAGCTACAATTGCACGCTAGGAGATACATAATGAATCTTAAATATTATTTGTAGCTACAGGTGCACGCTACCGAGATACACAATCTTCTATTATATTCATTAGCTATTGTCATCACACAAGTCCTTAATTAATTATTAATTCCTTAATTAATATACAATTTTACAATTTAAGTGGTACTGAAGTGTTAACATTCTTTATAGTGTGTGGTTTGCTACATTTAATTTTAAAATTTCCCTTTCAGAATTGAAAAGATTACAGAAAGAAGAGACTTTAAACGAATCGTTATACAGTTTAGATCCAATCCGTGAAAAAATTCTCAATGAAGAGTTGGACAAATTGTGTGAATTGGTAATGAAATTTAATAAACTAAAATAATTACATAGCATTTTTTTGTTAGCAGTGATGGTCTCTTGATTACAATGGTAAACATATGGACTTTGCCAATTGGGACAGGAATTATTGGTTGATATGCTATTTTTATGAAAGCCTGATAGAATATTCAACATGTCTATCCAAAAATTGAGTCTTAATTTCCCTAGTTAAAAGGATTTTAAAAATTGCCAATAAGTTTTTCGCCCTAAGTATCTTCTATGTAAAATTTTAGTGTTATTAAGTGTTTATGTATGGACCTATATATGTTTTAAAGTGTATATATAATGTATGTTCATATATGATGGTAATGTTTTTTAGCCTTTAGCAATTGTTTTTGCAATTGATAATTCAATCAGCTTTGTTTATTTACTAAATAACGTTTGAAGATTTGTAAGATGGGGTAATTTGTGATATTAATGTGTATTTATTTATTTCTAATGTATGAATTATGTACAGAAAGCAACTAAAACTAAAAATAATAAGACATTTAAAAATAATTATTTTGAGGATTTCCGGGTGCTCTTTGGCATACAGCAGATACCATACATACAGCATACCATTCAGATGTACTGTAAACATGGCTCACAGTAAATATTTCAGGCATAGCTTTCGGACGTTACTTTTGTCTGTGATTTACTTGATGAACATTAGCTTATCAATATCGGCATTTCGAATTATTTCTTTATATTTTTATTTACCGAATAATACATCCGTTTTATATTACAGTTAGAACAAGAAGTTCAAGATCCAAAAGATGACGAAGAAAAAACTATTTGTGATTTCTTACAAAAAACCGTTATGCCTGAGGTGCGGAAGGTGTGTTGGATTTTTATTTCTTTGTGAAAAAAATTGGTTATTGGTCGGGGTGGAGTAAGATTACATTCGTCGACCCCGTACCGAATACCGAATAACAGACGACGAAACCAGGCGGTGGTCGGCGTATGGCGCGATCTGCTTAGGCACAGCTACATGCCCTAGTCACCTATGGGCAGCAGCGTAGGCCGTGCAAGAAACTGATTGCCAACCCGCATGCCCAGCGTGCGGGTTATGGGCATAGCCCCTCAGGCGAGGCGTGTGTTCAGCAGTGGACTCCAACAGTCTGATGATGATGATTTCTTTGATGTATCTGGTTATAAAATATTATCCAAAATAATTTTTTATCTAATATTGTTTTCCGCTGCAAGCACTTCATGTTTTTTTTATTGACTACACATTATATTGATTGCGGAACACACATTATGTTGCTATGAGCCCTCTATGTCAATGCAGTTGTACTCCTTATAGGAGGCCTATGTGGCCTATGTGGCCTATGTTGCTGTGGACTGAGACAAGCTGATGTGACAAGGAAAGTGATATCAATACTTATTTTAATTACAGATATTGTGTTTGAATGCCAAGAAACGGATCTTGAATATCCGAACTAATTTGGTAGTGAGAGTGTACTCCCAGCCCAAGCTTGTCAAGCGACCATTGTTGATGGATTTCTTCACAAGCTACGGCGTGGCGAACGTGAAGAAGTGCCCCCTGAAAAAGAATATGTACATCGCCACTTGTACCGACTACGAGAGTTATGATGCAATTTTGGCTGTTGGATCCACTACGATTGGTGAGGCATAGTTGTTATATTGTAATGATGTTATAACATATCAGTTTGTTTGTTTTTTATTTTATATGAGGATAATTTAAATATATCTCATCTATCGAATATTGTATATACATAGTAAAAGAAAAAAAAAGTTACAAGTAAATAAAATTCACCTTCTAAATCTGGGGGTCCTGAGTTCAAATCCTAGCGCTCATCTGTTTACAAAAAAGTGCGTTTATAATATTAAAATATTATTGCTATAGCGGTGAAGGAGACCATCGCGACGACACTTGAGAATCTGCCAAAAAATGTTCTGAAATTTAGTTAGAAATCTATGCGTTAGAAATTTGCTAATCCGCCATTAACTAGCGTGGAACGTGGCACTTGCCAATTATGAACTTCACGCTTTCATTCTGAGAGGAGACCCGTAAAATTGAACAATGTAATTACAATATTTTTACAATTTCAGGTGAATGTAACATATCATTTAAGCCTCTTCAGATAATTGGACCGCCGAAGAAAAAATTAAATAGACGTGTACAGAGACAAGCTGTCACTGATAAAGATGATTTAATGGCAGGTGACGGAAAGGATGATGACGATGACATTGATATTCAAAATGATGATGACGATAACATTTCTATTCAAGATGTTGAGGACGTTGATATTCAAGATTATAATGATGACGATTCCGTAGTTGATGAGGTAATAGAAAATGAAGAAAGCAAGCTTGACACACCTGAAAGCCAAGACTGTAAAAAACACGAAAGTATCAAACCTATTAAAAGTAACGGTGTAACAGAAGACAATAAAATAGAGTCGGATGACATAAAAGTACCAGTAGAAGATCATGATAGGGTTTCATCGCTTATTGATGATACCATTGCAGTAAATGAAGGAGATACAGATGTAGATGAAGCAGATAAAGCTATTGATAAAGGAGCTACAGTTGTAGATGAAAAAAATAGTTTTCACCATACAGAAGATATAGTAGTCAAAAAAGACGAAACTATAGTGATCAATGAAGGAAATAAACTTTTTAAAAAAGAAGCTACAGTCGTCAAAGAAAAAGATGAAGTTGTTAATGTAGAATCTGCAGTCATCAAAGAAAAAGATGAAGTTGTTAATGTAGAAGCTGCAGTCATCAAAGAAAAAGACGAAGTTGTTAATGTAGAAGCTGCAGTCGTCAAAAAAAAAGATGAAGTTGTTAATGTAGAAGCTACAGGCTTCAATGATGAAGGTGCAGTTGTTAGTGTAGAAGCTGCAAGCTTCAAGGAAGAAGCTACAGTTGAGAATGCAGAAGCTGCTGTTGGTAAAGAAGCAATAGTTGTCGGTGTAGGAGCTACAGTTGATAAGGACATGAATATTACAGGTGCAGTAGATAAGGAACATCCACTCATTGAAAAAACCATAGTAGAAGATGATTTGGAAGATTTTTAACATAATACTTAATGGGTTGCCTTGTAACGTCTCTACTACCAAAAATAATGTTAATTGGAATCTTTCTGTTTTTATGTATGTTAACAGTGATTGCCTAGTGGTTTAGCATTCAGCCTTTCATTCCAGAAGTCGTTGGTTCAAATCATTGAGTGCTCCTCTTTTGTTAAAAAAACGATGTGTTTTTTTAATATTAAGTATTATTCGCTTTAGCGCCGAAGGCATACATCTTGAGAGACCGAAATACCATAGAGTTTAGCATAACTTTCTGTAAGGCGTGTAAGACTCGCCAACTCTCACTAGCCAATGGCAAAGGTAATGGCAATAACCATTTTCATCTGAGAGGAGATCCGTTCCCAGGAGTAGAAGGAAAAGGAAAAAGGTTGTTGACGACTGTATTTACTAGGAACTATCGTTCGTTGCGTTAATCTATGCGTACACATTTGTAATTATAATTTGACCACAATCGCTATACCCTGCTCGAGGTAGCCGCGGCGAAATACAGTGGTGCAGCGGCCCGCTTTAGTTTGTCATTTGAACGTTCTTTGTTTGTCTTACGCGCACAAGGTGAAATGTCCGAAGATGGACATCAAATACATTATTCATAGTGTAGCTCAATAAATATATTAAAGAAAAACACACTAGTATGTAATACGAAATATTTTAACTTTTTATTTATTTTTCAGCGATAAAAAAATCACATAAAAATATTCTTTATTTTAAATATTATAAAACACTGGCATATGGTTTCTCTGGCTGGCCAACTGGCAAAATTCTCTTTTTTTTTAGTTATTTTCGGTTTTTTATGCAGTTTTAATCGTTAATTCAGAACATATTCTGTAAAAATAGCTATAGGATAAATGAAATATTATTTACGTACCTAGCTAAAATAAGTTTATAAAAGCGGAAGCAAAAATTGTAGGTACCCTATATTGTGCTTCTCTGCACATAGCGAGATTTCAAACTACGTAAATTAGATATATGTATGTAACGTTGTCGTGGTATTGAAGTAAAACTAAATTATTTGAATACTCTGGGTATTTTTTTTAGAAAATCAGTTTTTGCGTCTCTTGTAGTTTGTAAAAACACAGTGAATTTCGCACGCGCAACGAGGATTTGTCCTTTGTAAATGGAAAATTTCCAAATTATAGATTAAAAAACTAAATACCACGCTTTTATAGCTAATCAAAGTAAAATATAATTCTTAGTAGAATAAAATGATTGACGAAAAATAATTTTACCTATCCAAAAGAGTGGGGGTGCTTTATATCAATAATAATGATTTTCTACTAATGTTATTTCGAAATGCGGAATTACTTTTAAAATTATGTATAAAGCACTTTCCCGCCTCACGTCGCACCTAAGGCGCGGTACACCGCTTGTGGTCAAGATATATTAACATCATTCTACACTGTATAATGATAATGGACTATAGTTTAAGAAATTAAAGTCGATTTTAAATTAATGTTATTTAATTTAAGGTGAAGTGTGTTTTATACATAGGTAAAGTGGTAAGACATTTTTAACCATTTTTGAAGCTTGTATTTAAAAGTACCTTAACTGATAATGCATAATTCTATAAAAAAGCTAACTAATCAATAAATCTTTACATTTTCAAATTTCAGTACGTTCATGTACTCAACTCTTTCCTTTCTTTTAATTCATTTCTTTAACATTACACCTGTAATCCTCAAAGAGGTGGGTTGATAGAAGTGTAGTACACTCACACTCCCCCATGCTATAGGTGGTGGCTGGGCTTACTGCTATACAACAGATGCAAATCCAGATCCCAAGACATTTCTAGAAGTTTCAGCTAGAAACTCTAAATTAGAGGAATCCAGCAGTACCCATCCTAGAAATAGAATCCAGGACCTCTCGAGCATTCGCGCTTGAAACCACTCAACCCAACGAGGCAGTCAAATATTCTATATATTTGTTATAAATGGTCCTTTAATTGTTACAAATAGTTAATAATATGCTTCTCATCCAAGATGACATTACCAACTAGTATACATATGGTGTTTTGAAGGGTGTGCATTAATAACGCAGGTCTTAAGAAATAAGTTCTACTAGATATAAATATGCAATCGTGCGCTTAAAATATTTTATAATAGCAGCAACACCATTAACTAAAATGGCGAACCATCGCTTCTGTACTAATCCATTATAAATCGAAACTACAAATTGTTAAATCACTATTGATATCTGTTTTTATTATAACACAAATAGTAATTCAAGCGCTTTCAGAGATATCCTCAAGTTTAGATTTTATTGTTTTAGTTTTGGAATCAACATCACAGACATTCCATGCTTCAAATGATTTCGTAGTATTGGGCGCATCCAAAATTGTCTTTGGGTCTGTCATATCCTTTTACAACGATATAATGTGCTATGATATATAGGCACTCAGTACTACATGTATTTATTTCCAAACTGAGTCAGTGTGCACATCCTACCCCAAATGCCAAATGTATACTGGCTGAAAAGTTGTGTACATCTACACCTCATCAAGTTTTGAAATGTTCTCCTTAAAATCAGGTTTTTCAGATACTAAGTCAGTTTGTACACCTGGACCACCATTATTGTCTATTGTCCATCCATTATTCTCATTTGCTGTATTATCTGAATTATCATCGACCATATTTTCAGTTTTCTGATTGTGTTCTTCAATATTACTATTCTCAGAGTTTGTGGTAGTAGACTCCATATCACCTGGATAGAAATAAATTGTAATATAATCAGTTATGCAATTTAAACAATACACTGAAATGATATAATTATATTGCATTGCATTAGTAGCACACATTAATGCATTACCTGTGTCTGCTTTTTTAATAGTAACAGTGAGTTTGTCTTTGGGTGGCTCTTTTTTAACCACAGTGCTTTTTGTTTCGACTAGTTCATTATCTGTTTCATCACCTGGAGAACAGTGATTATAATTAACCATCTAAGAAAATGTTAATTATAACGTGAATAAATATTATATTATTAAATGATCTAACAAAGTTCAATAACTGTAACTTTAGAAGTAATTTGAAGAAAGTAATGTAACACCCATATTTGCATATATGTACAATCATTAGAACTACAGCAAAGGTTATCAACAAGCATGAAGCGCCCACGTGAATTCTTAATTAAAAAATATCTTACACAAAATTAAAGCAGATGTAAGGTAAACATATAGCCATGTGATTTCGTACAGGTAATGTACATTAGCCATACCTCTTTCATTTGTTATTAGTGATCAACTATATGAATATGATACCTGTAGTTGTGTTTTCCTCGGCAGGAGTGTTCTCGTGTTTTATGTTTTTATCAACTTCAGCGCTGGTTTTTTCGTCGGGCACAATGTTGACTATTTCATCGACAACTCCATCCTTTGTATTGTCAAGCTCGGTTTCATGGAATTCCTTTACTAGTTCTTCTATAAACATCTCATCCCCTGATTGTGGGTATATCATTCTATACATGCTTATTATTTTATGTATCTGGAAAACTGGTTGATCGCCGATAATTTCCTCTAAACGCTTTATTAGTGTCGAACGTAGAAGAGCTGTAAGTGGCTCACGTTCACTTGGGGCTGAATATTTGTATAAAAATATATTTATCTTTCTGAGCATCACTGAAACCGTCTTATTTAAGACCAGATCGAGTACAATTTCCTTCTTGTTTTTATCTTCTTCTTCATCTATAGTATTCTCTAAAACATGTAAATTAGCAATTTTTTTAACTTTTTAAATGTAGACTTTAAATTGTAGGAAGCAAAAGATAGTAAAAAAAAATGGGTCCTTTGTTGACCAATTTAATATATATCGGTATATAGTAATTTTGGGACAGTTTTCCGATTTATTCATAAGGATCGTATTTTGGAAACAGTTATACCCTCTTATCAAGCTATCGTTTTGAATTGTAGCATTTAGTGTTTACTGGCCATGAGAGGGATGAGAAATTGTTTATGTATGGTCTTTTAGAATATATTAATCGGCAGTAAAATTATATTTTTATCATATTCATAGTAAAGTCACATTTAATTAACCAAAACGACTTTGAATAAACAAATAATTCTTGATAACAAAATGCAGTATATACGTAATGTACTATGATAATTATACCTGGTTTGATTTTTCCCTCGGCTGACTCTTGATCGCTAGCTTCAACCGCTGTCGTATCGCCTTCGTTAAAAGTTTTCACAAGTTCTTTTATGAAATTCAAATCTTCCGTTTCTGGGTACTTCATTCTATATAACTTCAACACCAAATGAGTCATATAAATCGGTTCACCATTGACGGCGTCGGCTAAGCGTTTTTTTAGAGTAGTACGTAGGAGGGTTACAAACGACTTGCGTCTCTCCTCTGGTATATACGCTTCTAAGAGCGGATACATTTTTTTTATGAGAATTCTAGACGCCTGATGGTAAGATAGCTTTTTGGGTATAAATACTTCAATTTTTGGTTTTCTTATTGTTGGCTCATCCCATTCGACAAACTGCAACGATTCATCTATATCCATTGTTTTCTTGGAAGCTGATCGATTTTTATTCATTTCTCTTGCTTGGTTAGCCTTATTTGCAACATTCGGCCATTTGTATTCTAAATAAAAAAACGTAAAATTTTATACCCTATACATTAAAATACTTGAAGCATCAATAATAATATCGTTAACACTGCGCTCTTTACTAGAGACGCTTATTTAAAGAACAATAAGGTAGATATATAATACTATTCGGAAATACGACATTACTATTCCCTAATCGTCATATCTCGTGCTTTTGGTTTACCCTGCTCTCCGCCTCGCCTCTTTGTACCTAACGCAGTCGCGTAGCGTGAGTTTCAGCCGCCAGGGCAGAAGAAAATGTTGCGGCCCCTTTAAACGTAAAAAAATAAAATCTGCTATCGTCTTTAAACGTAATACACACATGTAAGAGGAAAAGTGTTATCGCCTCTTTAAAACTTTATGTTTGGCCTTGTGAACATCTCGACGAACAAAACTATTATGCCGCCCCCTTAAAACCGCCGCCCGGAATAACCCCCCTCCCCCTTCCACTCAATGGCACTGACCTAACCCCCGGTATAACACTTGCGTTCAAGCTATAATATCAAAGGTCATTTAAAAACTAAAGAGGAATCAAGATTTATACTTGTCGCTTCAAAATAAAAACAAAAATCCAGGCCAATCATTGAGAGACCGTGTATGATGGTCAAGCATGGTTTTCTTTCTAGGTGAACTAAAAGCAAACTAAACTCTATTATTATCCACATAGGTGTCAGATTTGCTGGATAGTTATAGCATAGTTGGTGGTACAATATCAGGGATTCTATCACCCTGAGACCAGCGTTGTGCCACAATGCGCAAAAGCCTTGCATTGACGCAAATTTTACACTCGGTCTACAAGTCCGAAGGTGGATCATCGTCGACAATAACAAAATATATGCATATCACTCGATCGATACTTTCGAGTGACAGACTGAAAACACTGTATTAGAGAAATATGAATGCCCATACAAAACAAAATAAAATGTAATATATCTAATTACATTTATATATTTTGCATGGACTCCGGCAAATTATCACTTTGCTAAGCGATAGCACCATATTAAATGGTGTAGGTTCATTTCAATAGTCCTTACGGGTCCCTTAGG
>DWFO01001594.1:0-15429 GCA_018246595.1 Mimoniades nurscia nurscia | reverse complement strand
TTCGTTTCGGGGTCGTTGCAGATAATCTTCATATCGCTTTTGTTGTAAATTGATCTTCCCGTTACTAGACCAAAAAACGAATTCATCATTCACATTGTATTGTATATCTGTTTCGTCATTCTTTCATTAGCCGTTTTTCTACATTTCCGAACCCTCCCAACTAACCCTTTCGAATATTTACACTAATACTCTCGCACAAATCATCTGAACGCGAATATGTTTACATCGTAATACATATGTAAAACAAGTGTCCCGACAGGCTTATTTATATCCTACTTGAAAAAAATTCAGAGATGTTAATCACAAGTGTCATTCTTTTGCGTGTTCATAACAGCTGTGACTGTCCACCCCGTATGAAACTGGGCGAGATAATAAAAATAGCAACAAGACATTATTCCTTTGATTGAAAATTCATTAATATGTTGCTGAACTTGTGTCCGAGATAAAAATGTAATGTTCTGGGACGGGGGCAAGCAATCAATTGTACGTACGGACCGGACGAAAGATGTAAGGCACTTTGTTTCTTAATAAAAGCTCTTCCCTTTTCAATGGACATGCGGACAGCTATTACTGCCAGGACGGTTGAACGTTTGATTAGGCGTACAACGTTGGTTTTGTAGACCTTCTTGACAACTAACACTTGATAGGCGGCGAGTGCACTTTTAAGATCGAAATTCACACGATATAAAGGTGAAGGAAGACATGTAAGAAGACTTGAACGTTCGAGAATTCTCCATATTGTTCTCTAAGACGTAATTTCACCATTTCGTTCTTATCCGCAGTCGTAGAATGTGACCTTAATGCCGCTCATTTAAGACGCGATCTGTGTCCAAAAGTGATTCAGTAAAATAGGTTGACAGTAGTACCTAATAGACTGCACATTGCTCGAATAACACCGAATAAATATATACAGCTATTTTAAGAAGTACCTTGGCTTCACAACTGATTTTACCAATATGATGATCATCATCTTGTGTGATTCTCCACTATACTGACAAATTATATCGGCGTGGAGAATCCAACGGATGAAGAATCCAAGTGTGTAATTAGATTACATTAACAATTTATCATAATATTAATAAAATCATTGATAGATATTCAACAGCAAATATCGATTGTAGAATCTAAGAGTGTTATTGGAATAACTTAACAGTAGTAACTTAAAAGTAATATAAGATTAATAAAATCATTCACAGATATTCGACAATAAACGTCTTTGAATCACAACATTGACAGGCGCAATGAGTAGGTACATTTGACATATAAAATACATTAAACGAGACAAGTGTATTTGTAAACAAATTGAAAATATTCCTACACTGTTAGAGGACATTCATTTCGCGGTATAACATTTTAAAAGCATTTTTATTCACTTGTAAAAAACGTTAACCATATTGACAATGCGAATTTCAAAACATTGAATAGTAATAAACATGAAATGTATTGACAGTTACATTTGCTGATAATCACATAAATAACACTTTTTCTCGATTGCATGTGACACGTTGTAGCAAGTTAACAGTGACGCCGCGGGGATCAAGCGACCCTTGTCACCGGTGTCACGCCGCCGCTGACCGCGCCGCTGCCCGCTGATACTCGCGTACCTTTCTCAAACGTGGTACACGTTTTATTTATTTATTTATTAACAAATCCACAGCTTAATTTATTGGTACATACATAGCTTTCTGCTTATTGGTAAAGTCAACAATGGGTTTATATTTCAGGTAGGTACATATAAGACAGCTAAGACGTGCGTGTGTGCATGCGTGCGTACGTGCGCTCGTGCACGTGTGCCTGTGTACAATTTCATATTGTTGTTAATGTATCAAGAAAATCTATTCATAGCAGATACAGAATGAGAATGTAGATAAATAAAATTATAATGCAGGAGACCCAGACACCAAGACTCACTTAACAAATGGGATCATGACTTACCTTTCTTACGAGTGATTCAGAAGTGCCTGCTTGCGGGAAGTCGAACGTGAAATCTGTAATAATCGATTTATTTGCCGCCCTTCGCTCTTCACTTGCTCCATAAGGTTTCTGCTGCTGTGCTGTCTATATATACCTACTCATAATAATAGCAATAATCAATTTAAAATATCTTGTCTCTGTCTACATAAACTTATATCCTCTTTAAGCCACAAAATAGCCAGAACGTTTTTAACCTAGTTAATAGAGTCACTGTAATGTCTTACTTAACAAATTCCCTTTCTTTTCACACTATCAGTTTTAATAAAACAGTAATATATCATTTATATACATACTTGACTGGCTTGTTAGTCGAGTTGCAAATGCGGCTTCTAACTGTTAGGTCCTGGGTTCGAAACTCCTTTCCATTAGTATTAAATTTATGGAACTTCGATTTCCTAGTACAAATTTCTAATAGAGGCCCGAAGTTTGAATGTGTACCTGGTGTACGGCAAAACCAATAGGCTTACCCCCTATTCTATGGAGGCTCGTAAACTTGGCTGATAAAACGTGGGAATGTTCTACACTACCTACCTCTTTTTCACTCTACAGGGATAAGAAGCGTGGGGTTACTTTTTTCATAACGTTACTTTGTAATACAAACATACATATCTTCACGCCAGGTCCCTTGCGGGGTAGGCAGAGAGCACAGAGTGCGAAATATCTCTATTCTTACACACCTGTCCTTGTGCTTTGTCCACATTCATCACTCTCTTTAATATGAATATACTTTAAGCGTCTCTTTATCATTCTACTTTGTAATAATTATACAATTCTGTAGCTACTTACTAAGCGGTATTGTTCTTAGTTGTACTGTTACTGACGACGTTACATTGGTGGAAGTTTGTTGAATTTCGCTACGTTTATATGAAAGTGGCTGTCAGGTGGTTAGAAATTTGGGATGAAGTGACGGATCCGTTGATCCTCATCACGTTCCAGAAGTACGCCTTTGAATTGTTGGTGAATATTTGTACTAACGGGCTTTAGTGGGAAATCTGTGAATATGTGGATATTTTAATATTATATACTGTTTGCATTTAGTCATAAACGCTAATTGCACTAATGTTTGTTGTTACATTATAATTTTTATGTTGTACTAGTTTTGAAAAGGGCATTGGTTGGGGGAGTAATAAACTGAAGTTACTCATTACACAATAATATTTTTTCTTGTATTTATGAGTAAATTACATTGATGGTCTTACCAGTTAGTAGAAGATTAACTCAGTCAAATGTAATGTCACTTATTTATATCCGTCCTCATTGCCGTCTACAATACACGCTGAGGTAACATTTTTATACTATAATTGAAGCGTTGTTTTGTCTTTAACTTATAGCGTGTATGTCTAACATTATTGTCATGTTGGTTATCTTAATAAATAAATCAATAGAGAATTTTAACGGAAATAACAAAAATAATTAATATACGTAACATCACTGATACTGAGTGACTGAGTCACAGAGTGTATGGCAATAGGCTCACCACCTATTCCATAATGGGACGTAAACGTAACCGGTGTAACGTGGGAGTGTACTTCACTCCTCCTTCTACCTATTAGGAAATTACCGGCGTGATGTTAATGTTACATATTTCACAAAATAAAACGTCTAACGCTCGTTGATATCATAAAAATATAATAAAACTTTTTTTTTGGTTAAAATAAACGAACAAAGGCTTTCTTAAGCCTTTTAAGAATTACAGTTTATTAAAAAATTGTATATTAAGCGTCTCGGTTAATTAAGAACTTACCTCAGACGGAGAGTACTGAAACATTTTATTTCCTTTCACGTTTTTATTATAACAACAATATCAAATTAATTGTGTTTCATTAAAAGATGAACTGTGTGTTTTAACGTTAGATTTTGTTAAAAAAATATTAAAAATATGAAGTTTCATATATCAAAATTATATAGTACGTCGTTTATAGTACCTACTTAACAAGTATGTGATGTCGATTACGTTATCCGCATCGACGACGTCCGGTGGTCGAAGACTTGTATGTCGCTTTCCAATAATACATTATAACTTTTCTCAATACTTGTCACGAATAAACGAAAAAATACAAACTAATGGGCGACCGTAACTCGATTTTCTGATTTTAGAATGATGGTAGTAAGGTTTATTAATAATACTCATAATCTTCGATTGCACCGTTCTTCAACTGGTTACAAGCACGCCTGGTCATCTTGGAGTCCTGCGTTCGATCCCCGGTGCGAGCAAAGTTGGACAAGCGCGGGCTGCCAGATTTCGCATAGCTCAGAGAATTATGGAACATTCTAAGGATATGTTTATTTTATTATGATTTATTTATAAACTATTACAGTAATCAATCTTTAACGTGACATGACGCTTGTAATCTCCGAAGAGGTAGGAAGGAGACTGCACGCCCACGTTTCATCTGTTACGTTTACGTTCCACTGTAGTGAATGGGTCGTGAGCGTATTGCCACATATCGGGCACAATTCTAGACACCGAGCAATTATCAGAAAATCTAAATTAGAAAAATCCAATAGTGCACGACCCGGGATTTGAACCCACGACCTCCTGATCGGCAGTCGCGCTTACAAGCAACACGACCATAAAGGAATTCTAAAGGTTACAGTAGAAATAGATTTATAGCGCCGCTGCTACAGACAAATAGAATACCCGTATCTAGCTCTTACCTTCGTATATTTATGGCGTATTTAAATAATAAAACTATTAACCCAAGAAGCTACGGAAGCCTTTTTTATTTAATGAATTCATTTCGTTTAAATATGGAATTCTAAATAATATCCAATACATTTCTGAAACGATTTCACTGAAGGAACTACTGACCCGTGTCACGGAACTGGAGGAAGGTGTCACGCTCAAATTGTGTTATTCGAGGCCTGGCCGCACGTCACGCCACTTCACTTGTGTTGTTAAACACGTTGACAAGTTGAAGTTGAAGTCGAATTGTTCGCATAAATAAATAGCGAAAGCATATTTATGGAATTTATTTTTTATTTACTTATTTCAAGTTGAAGGCATATTGCAGACATGGTGATGGATGGTGACTCGGTGATGGTTATTGTTGATGATGATGGTGATGACGAATGATTGACATTGACAGGAGCGTGACACAAAAACCGGAACGTCACGCCTGTAATCCAGGAAAAGGTAGGAAGAGAAGAACAGTACACTCCCACGTTTCACCAATTATGTTTAGTATATTATGGTTATTATGGTGAGTCTATTGCCATACACCGGGCACATATACAGACTTCGAGCCAGTACTATAAAATACAAGTTAGAATATTTCAGTAGTGCTCGCACGAGGATTTGAACCAAGGGCATCTCGATCGGCAGTCGCGCTTGCAACCAACACGACCAACGAGGCAGTTTAAAACAATGAAACTTTAAATAAAATGTTTAAATTGTTAAAATATTATACAAGTAAGTAATTTGTTTGTTTATTTTGCTTAAACCTTTGTGCCACTCCTTATTGTGTTTTAATCGTTTTTTTTGTCACTTATTAATTCATAATTGTTATCTTATAATTTTCTACATATTTTTGTGTAATATTTAATTTCCTTTATATTTTGTAATTTCCTGTATATTTGTAATATTTTGAAATGTTTGTCACCGCTGCCCAACTACACGCGAAAAAGTGGCAACTGAGACCTTCCACCGTACTAGACCAATTTTTTATTTATTATTGTTATAATAATGAGTTTAACCTTTATATTACTGAAGAAATAAAGTTTTCCTATTTACTTATATTTCTATAATTAGAACAATATTAAAACAATAACTTGAATTAGGACGATCAAGTAATTGATGAATATAAATGTATAAAACACTTTAACATGTTCTTCTTGTATGTATAATTAGGTGTATGTACATAATTAGATATATTCTTATATACGTATTACTTAAAAATATAGCAAAAAACAAATTACATTTTGTACTATGGGACGGAAAATCGTTACATTAAAAAAACTTCAAACTCCTTTAATACACTGCAGATATTCCCTCTTTGTTTCCAATTAACAGGCCGGTTCTCTTACCTTCAACCGATGTTCCTAGCCCCTCTTTTATTTTACTATGTGAAAAAAAATCACCAAAGAAAATATAAGAGTTAGCTCTTAGCCAACGCATTTTAAAGAAACACTTGAATCCACTCAGGTAAGTGTAAAGCGTCATATCCACTTACCATTAGGTAGTCCGCACGCTCAATGGCTACTTTAATACCCGGATTGTATCTAGTATGAGCTACGAAAGAAAACCTAAAAGGTATAATGTCGTTATTTTCGATTACTATCATATTCAGCAAAAAAACCACTAATGCCGGAGCGGAATCAAACCGTGGAGCCTAACGTTTGTTATTTAAATTTGCGACCATTTGTGTCTACTGCTGTGGCTCTTTTTTCTTCCAAACCGTCCTTATTCCGAGGGGATAAGGTCGACAGCTATTTTTCTTAGAGGTCAACCGAAGCTGGTTTGATCCTCCCATTATGAGGAAGGAGACTGCATTAATTTTCATCACTTGGCGAGCAAGGACCTGACGAGGCTGTTTCATTGTTGTGCGGAATGGATTTGTTAAGGCTCTATAGAAAAGCCTTATTAGAAGTTTTTCGGTGTTCAGCGGGAAATTTATTGTGACGGATATTAGCGCGTTTTATTTTTTCGAGTCCATTGTTTAAGTGGACGCAGTTAGAAATGAATTTCTAACGAGCGGAGCCTTTTGGATACGTAGGTAAGCGTGGATTTTATGAAGTAAAATATAAATAATTTTTCCTTCAAATTGTGGTGATCGGCAATGAATTGTAGCTGAGGATGTGTATGAAAACTTAAACCGGATGTCATATGTTGCTGAGTTCGAAATTGACTCGAGTTCAGTGCTTCGTTGGTGTAGTGGTTGAAACTGCAACTGCTACTGATCCTGGGTTTGATCTCAGGGTCGGGCGCTGTTGGATTTAACCAAATTCAAATTTCTAGTAGGTAGTCGTTTGGAGTCTGGATGTGCTACCAGTGTATAATTATAAATGCTAACCTATTTCATAATGGAATGTAAACGTAAGTGGTGAAAACTCAGAGTGTACTGTACTCATTTGCGTAACTCTTTAGGAATTATAATCGTTGTGTTACGTTTGCTTAGATCGAATTGGTATATTAATATTTTAAATGACAAACAGACATTTGGTGATTTATCAATATTGTATATGTCAAAAGTATTACTCAAATCAATTTAAGGGCTAAGAACGAATTTAAAACTCTAAGGAATATTGAAACTGGATCTAAAACCGTGGATTTTTATAATTCTATAAAAATATAATAACATGGAATGTCTATATTTTCAGAGGCTACGTCTTACTCTTGTTGTATTCACAATTCAGGGCAAACTATCGAAGACGTAATTTACGCACGCAAGCCTAAGGCTTTTAGGAATTTTAAAAGCACTCCTTTGAAAAGAAGATATCGTCAGTTATATAAAATTTTGCTTTCACATAATAAATATAACACAGTAACAGTTCTAAAATACGTATGTTGTACGTTAGTTGTTCGTTGTATAGACAGCATACAAGAAAGAACACAAGTGGAAAATAAGCGTACACAATAAGATATAATACAATTCTAAGAGCTGCCGCTAAGAATAGAGCACTCATTGATTGGATATTGGTCCACAGCGTGGTTACTAAGGGTTCTCTCTTCTCATTTTCACACGTGTACGAATTCTAACATACTCTTCAATAAATATTTTCATTTGAATACAAAGTTACTCACTACAATGCTTTCAATGAGCATACGCGAAAATTAGTAAAATATTTTCAGATTTATATTCTACAAACTGTAAGACACACGGCCGTTAAGACCGACATGCATCGTTTTTTATGATACAGGGCTTACCTTTGTATAATGATATAAAGTAGGAACATTTTCGTAGGATTGTAATGCAAAGTATATAAGAAGAAAAAAATAATATTCGCAAAAGTGAATTTGTAATATTAATTTACCATATGTCTTTAATACAAATTGAAGTCAATGGATTTAATGACGTAAAGGTTTGACGATCTGTGATTGGAGAGAATGGCGGTAGGGAGTGGGATGACCGTCTGATTACCTAACAGGTCGACTTTAGCTCGTGATTAATATACGATTTGTTAAGTGTATAATTTATTTATTTGGTCTATATAGGTGGGTCTTGGTCTCCCTCGGCATCTGCGTCCATCGACATTCGCCTTGTATATCTGTTTCGTCATTCTTTCATCAGCCATTCTTTCAACATGTCCGAACCATCGGAGCATGCCCTTTCTCATCTTTACACCGATACTTTCTTTCATACAGAGCATCTTTCTTACATCAGAATTGCGAACACGGTCAGCGAGTGTTAAGTTAATATACCACACAGTTTATTTAATTGGTTATTGAATTACATATGTAAATTGTGTAAACATTTAATGTGTGCTTATAAATACCTAACACCAAATATGTTATTTTGGTTATTCATCTAGCATGACCTCTTTTTGCTAATAATAAATGACCAAAAGTTTGCCTGCCTTATTGGTCAAGTTGCTGGAAGTGTGGCTACTGATCCAGAAATCCTGACTTCCATCCCCTGATCAGATATTATCATATTTTTCTAACTTGATATTTCTAGTAACCACTCAGAGTCTAGATCTGTGCCCAGTGTATGGCAATAAGCTCACCTTCTATAGCATAGTGGGAGGTAAATGTAAGTAGTGCATCATTGTAATGATTGTACTACACTCTTCTGCCCATCTTTTCAGGGATTATAGGTATGATGTAATGTTTAATGCAAGACACCTGAACTCCAAGCACACACAATTTGGATAATGATAACTGACCCATCAATATAGACAATAATTTTGACTCAAATTCACAATATGACTATTTCTTCTATGAAATAATTATTGCTATAATGGTTTGTTTCAGGCTATAAGGTGTAATTACTGTTCCACACTGATATCCCACTCTATATATGTTACATATAGGGTGATTATTTATTTATTTTATTCAAAAGTTACATTCAAATACCACTACTTCATACCTAATATCCATTCTAGTCCTATCCAAAAAATTTCTACAAGAGATTGCTTGTTAACGGTAAGAAAGCCTTTTATATATTTTATTTCTACCTAAATAGAGCAACCAAAACAGCCTTTCAAATTACGATCACATGGAGATTGCCTCCTTACTTTCTAAAGCAATGGATTCTAATACATACATCTGACTTCTAATATTTACAGGTATACCAACTGAACCATTATCCTCTTTGCTTTACATTGTATCAATACAGATATAACAAAGAGAATTAAATAAAAAACCCTTGAGAATAGCGTACAAGTTCTAATACGAAACGTTGTTCACAGCCTTGGGATGGGATTGAGAAAATCGATAATTACGTTTATAAGCATAATTCGGTAGTTTACCAGAAGTTGCCATTCGAGATGTGACAAGTATTAAATAAAAAATTCAACAATACTTAAACAACGATACATGTAGCATCTAGTCTTTATACGCTAAAAAATCAATAACACAGTGGCAGACATAAAGATTAATACTTTTATAAGACAAAATTTGTAAGGCACTTTACTTACCAGCCTTTAAGTTCTACAGGGAACTTCAAAAGCCTTTAAATCTCTTTCTTATTGGAATGTAGTTACTATTAAATTGAATATTTATTTATCTTCCACCGTTCACCACAACACAGAAAGCTCTTTAGCTGACAATGACAAATGTGTAATCAAGGAAAACTGTCATTTCAGGTGTTCAAACGTTCCGGTGCACGCTGTTATTTATACGATTGTTAGAACATCAATACGTTTTAATTTTTATTTCAATGATTTTTTATCTTCAAATATTATTTTCAGTGTTATCAAGAACGTCTTTATTATTCTATTTATAGTTTAAATCGTCCATGCACTTGAGTCGAGCTATCTTTATTGTTGTGACTTCGTACATTTACTATTCTAGTTGACATAATTTCTTAAATTACAGGACACAGGTTATTAATTTATTATACACAGTACACAACACACATACTTCATATATTTTTACGGCAGGTCCCTTATGGGACGATTTATTATACGGTGTACAATATTCGTATTTCAAAAGGTATAGATGTTTCAATTAAAATAAAACATAAGTTTCATGTGGATGCACTATATTTTAAAAATTACAGGCATAGGCTTTCTAATCATTGCGATTGATGCTTAAGCGTTTATAGCTAAAATGCTAAACCAAAATGCTGAGATTAGTCTTCATAACAAATGGTGAAAATTTACTTTAAAGCATTTTCATATCGGGCAGAAACATCCTTCCAGTTTGCAACATCAAATATCGCTTTCACATAATCAGCTCTCACATTCTTGTATTGCAAATAATAGGCATGTTCCCAAACATCGATACCAAAGAGGGGCACCAAACCTGAAAAATAAAACGATGACAAGATTGAATAATTGTACGAAAACAAAAAACAGATTAATACCTGTGTTGGTTTCATGACAATTCATTTTTTTTAATAAAACACGACATTGCGCATACAGGCAGGCAGGCAAATACTATGCCATTTTATTGAACAAGGTCTGAACATGTGCCCTATAAACAATCATTCGTCAGCACATACTTAACAAACATGCGCGGTTTGTGCTGGCTCTCTTCAAAAGAAAAAACAAAATATTATTAACACGTAAACAACGTTAAAACAAAGATCACACATATAGATCACACAGCCATTTTAAGTTCAGAAATCAGCACACCTAATTTTACAATCATTTTATGAATTATTAAAAGATAAAAGACAAGCAATAAGTTTATTAATACTTTAATTATCACGGCAAAATAAAAATGTTTACCTTTTGTAATAGAACAAGTGACTACAAGTAGACTACAACAAACTTGATAACTACAAGTTGCAGTTTGATTGTGAGTATACCAATTAGGGCAATCAAGCAGGATAAATATTTCATTGCAAATTTGTACAAAATATGTCATTCAACCATTGTTTGATCCTTCAAGTGATTACCAATAAGTATGTCTTCTAAGATTGAATACCTTAACAAAGATGCTCTGGCAGCCAGTATGCACAAAAACTCAGGAAATTTTTAACTGCATGTCTTTGGGTTTGATCATACACACGAAAACTGTCTTAACCACGAACACTAAATTACCACTTATCTGTAACCAATGATATTGACTCTGAAATTATTTATTACCCGTAGTTGCTTGCAAAGGGTCTTGATTCTGGCAGGTGGTAATCTGTAACTTCTTCATTTGCTTGTTGTAACCAAGCCAACCCCAACCAGAGCCCTGGACAGCCACTGATGTAGCAGCCAACTGGTTCTTCATGTTCTCCCATGAACCAAAATCACTTGAAAAGAAATAATGTGATATTAAAAATATATTGTACTAGAACAGAATTTCAAATCATTACAATAAAAACAGATTAGTTCTTTTTTTAAATTCAAGCAAAATTTTACTAGCAGAATAGCATAATTAAAAAAAGCCAACATGATATTAAATAACAATTAATCAATTTATGGTATAATACAATTTACAAGTTAATCTAGAGCAAAATTTCAAAGAAATTACAAAAATAAATTTGCAGCCAATTAAATAATTTTAATACATATACATGACTTAACTACTGATATAAGTTGTTTACTAAGTAACTAAATGACAACATTAATATGATATAAGAGAATTATTTTTTGTTACTGTGGATAGAACAGTGGTATCAGTAGGTCATGACAGGCATATCTAGAATTTAAAAATAAATCATTTTATCATAATATATGGATTACACATCATTATTTATATTGGTGGAGGGAAAAGGTTTGCAACTATTACACCAAATACAAGTGTAACTAAAGAAAATATTCATCACGGATAGGGTGTATAAAAATAACACAATAATTTAAAACATGGGGACAATGGGAAAAAGGATGGAAAAAAAGGGATATGTTCCAAGACATACATACATAACTTATACCAGGTCATTTGGAGACGATAAAATCAATGTGAGAATAAACAAAACATGCAAATGTGATTTAAACAGAATAGATATTTAAAAAAAATCATTACGTCTCAATGGCCTTGGTGAGCTGGTCGGAGGGTTTCCCACCATTGGGCGAGAGGTTTTGCCAAAAGATTGTGTGATTGATGTGACCACCTCCATTGAATTTGAGGGCAGGAGCGAGATTAATAATAGTGTTGATATCACCTGAAGACATTATTATACATGACATTATTATACATGACATTATTCATACATGTTACAATGTTACAAGTAAACAATTGAAGCCATAGTATACAAGTAAAGATACAAAATTAATATTATTGGCCAATGCCATATTATTGTTTGTTTGGTCAGTGCTGTAAAATCTATTCATGGACATATTGGTTAACTGGTAACATTCTCATATACAAAAGCAATTCTATTGGCAAAACCAAAAAGATACTTATTTCATTTTTAATAATGTACCTAACTTACATAGTCAATCCATTGATTTTACATATATACATTTTGGATGTTAATAATTTATGAGCTATTGAAACATTTATGTTATGTCTACAAGAGATAAACAGTGCATCTACAAAATCAAGTACTTAAATGATATGATGACATTTACAATATAGTGTTCAAATTATACAACATGACACAAGGTAAATGATATTATTAAGATACAAGTGGTTGTACCGCTCTACGGCCTGTAAGAGTTCACAGGAGGGTTGAGTTTCGCATGGAGTTAAGTTCAACCAGAATATTGCATGATTCACATGGCCACCACCATTGAATTTGATTGCACTTAGCAGAGCAAGCATTGTGTTTGTGTCTGCTACTGTTTATAACAATTTGACAACAATGTGATTATCAGGTAATTACTTTACTACTATATTATCATGTCAGGTCCCCAACGGGGCAAAAGAGCACAGGGTGCCACATATCTGTATCCTTAGAGACCTGTCATTCTTCTTCCACAATAATTATCTCTCTCTTTGTACATGCAAACAAGTTTCCAACATTCTATCTTTCCCAGACAACCCACTAATTGTAGGGTAATAGAAATGTATAAGTGTCTCACTCATCATCTATTATAATGAAAATTTGTTACTCTTACGTAATTTCTGGCTGTATGTTTGCTTAAATGGTCATGCAAACAAAAATATTCATTTGAGTCTTATTTATCCAAAATAGTCATAACCTTATGTATGCTTTTAAATTTAATAATTGTACTAAAGCAAAAACTGACATTTAAGCTGCAATTAAATTTCTTGTCTCACATCTCTCGCTTTAAAGATGGTCATGTAAGACTTAGAAAAAGCTTACTGTGAATTCTTTATAAAGCAATATATTTTGTTAATTAAGTCAACTATGTAACCTTTGGCCTGTGCTTGTGCGAGTTTCTCCTCAGCGACGTTCAAATTGTTAACGTATGTAGCGTGATGTTTGCTGTGGTGCAAGCTCATGATCTCGCGGCTGATCACCGGTTCCAGAGCACTATACTCATACGGAAGATCCGGTAACGTGTGCTTCTGGCGACTACCGCCTGCAACTCGACTAAATGCACAAAACAATATTACTGCAAAATTGTAAAAATATTTTTATAACGGTAAATTTATTGTAATAAATTTACTTCTGGTAAATTCTAAATAAGAATATTCATATTACATCAAAGAGCCGATTCTGCGTGATGCAAACATCGTGTGTTGTAGAACAGCGCGAAAATCGTAAATCTTGCTAAAAACCGGCTTATATCTTCGCGTAAAAATTTTGCAAAAACGATCCCTATACAACTCCAAAATTATTATGCAACTGCGGCATTCACTTATCTTAAATTATCATTTGCATGTTATGAAATGTCAGCTGACAAAGTCAACGTCTTGTCAAACGTTGTCAATGTTGTGAGTTTTCTCATCTGTGGTAGATAATTCTTCATTGACTTTGCCCTCTATACAAAGTATACAAGAAATGAATCGTGATTTTCAATAAAAAAAATTAATTCCCTCGATTCCATACTCTATTGCTACAATATTCATTCAGAAATACATGTCACTCAATGTTTGCATGCATGACCTACATATTGCAAAGTAAAAGTATCATCTTATAGCTTTTATTATAAGATGTCACCATAGCAGACAATAAGACCAACAAAAAATCTTTCATAACATCTGCGTGAACTGTTAACCAGTCACCGTTTCAATTGCTTTTTGGTCGTTTTTTATTTTTGCTTTATTGTAGAAAAAATAACAACTTTTAAAACTGCGGAATAGGAATTAGTATTGCGTAGCACGCCGTGAACGGGTCAACGTGTGATAGTGCACGTGCGTGTAACGCTCTTCGCTCAGTCCGCTCAGTCGTTCACTCAGCTTTATTTATGCACAGAACAGAATGTTACGACGACACGGTGACGTCGGTATCGTGCTCACTATATGATGTTAAATGAAAAAAGTTGTGATAATTTCACTCGAAATTGTTTGAATATTGCGTTCTTACGTTGTTACGCTAATGAACAGTTTTACTCCCTTATATAAAAGTATTGTTGGAATTATAATACAGGCATATATTGAAGAAGGACACTTCTTCAAAGGCGGTGGTAGTGCATTTGTTTATTTATAGACTTCGCAATTTGCAGTCATGTTATTATTCCGGTGTTGCTAAAATGTCTCAAAGGGATACAGCGATACATTTAGTGGCTGGAGGGTGAGTTCTTATGTTTTAAATGAATACTTAAATATTGTATGCAGTGTGCACGTAGTTGCTAACTTCGCAGTTATGATATATTCTGATTCGGTTAGGTGTTTATGCCAGCTTTTACGTTCTCGTAAGCAAGGTAAGATCTAATTAAAGATTCGTGTAATTGCATAATTGTTAAATTTATTTCATGCAATTATTCGTAAATATTTTGTTGTACTGTAATTTTAATTGGCAAAGTAGGTGTTTCTGACAGCATTATATTATAGAAACACTTTGGAGTTTATGTTTATTTTACTGCAGATTTGTTATTCTAAATGTTAAAGTGGGTGGATTACAACAGACCTTTATATTTACTTTTTTAAAAGTGCTCTTATTATCAAACACTGACAGAACAAATCTAGTACTATATATACATGATAACTTGGTTATGTTTCTGTGTAACAACTTCCACTAGGCAAATATTTATTCTTATAATAGCTTGCTCAATGCTGTTGAGATGGAGCATCTTTAAAAGAGCATGAAAAAAAAATTTCATAGACAAATTCCCTTGAAGTTTTTTAAAAATAAAAAAAATAATATCTTGGGACATCTCCACACACAGCCATCTGATCCTAAAGTAAGCATCAACTGAGCTTGTGGTATGGTAACCAGGCGGCTGATAAATTACATATATACATATCTGTATTCGGGGCTTGGGAGGGGTCACGTGACGCCTTTGGGGTTTTCTGTGATTTATCCAAGGCCTTCGATTGTGTGCAGCATGAAACGCTTGTCAGGA
>DWFO01001593.1:0-15434 GCA_018246595.1 Mimoniades nurscia nurscia | reverse complement strand
CAGAGCACAGCTTCTCGTAACACATACGCTCATGTCCATAGTACATTACAGTCAAGGCATTAAGATGTGTCTACAATATATGTATGTACGTATAGCCTTTTTTCCAGTTATATTTGTATAAAATTATTACGACTATATCTATCTATCTATCTATATACATATATCGCCATCATCATACCCAATTGTCGCTTCTAAAATTTGTTCGTAAGAATTTCTCAGAGAATTCTGATTGAAAGGAACGCAAGATGTAAAGTATTTAGTATTTCATCAAAACATTTCAATATTCGCACCATCACCTGATAGATGCGAAACTGTACAAGTGGCGCGTCGGACTTACGCAAACACTCCACGCGCCCGCCGCCGGGACCACCCAGCGCGGGGAAAAAATGTCATGCATTAGGTGAGATACAAGTGTTTTCTTTGTTATTTTCTTTCTCAGGTCAAACAAATACGCACATGACTGCTTTCAAATCACAAAAAAGTCGTTTCTTCCGGGAAAATTAAATGTGTGGTTGATTTTCATCAGTTCTTACGGAGCACCTAAAACCTAAGGAAGTCATAGGAACAGAATACCTAAGTTAATTTGAAAGTATTACACCAATAATCCAGTTTAATTATTGACGAATTAATTATATTTTTTATTTAATACTCACATTTCCTTATTCATGCCTCAAAAAAAAAGAAAATTATGTCGTCAGTACTGTTTATAAATGAAGAAAAAACGCCATCTGTTTTTTGAACTAGAAATTAACAACCAACATAGACACGAAATAAATAACAGGAACAGCGACATCTACCGATGCAGTATATAACAATATCATAATAAGAAAATATTGTGGGCACTGTCACAACACAAACAATACAATATACCTAATAGATGGCGCCCCACTTCTTCAAACGTGAATTTTCATCTATTCCATCATCTATTCCATTATAATTCAACTGTCTCAATGATCGTAGTGCAACAGTGCTAAGAAAACTTAAAAATTGGTTACCTTGATCTCTTCAAGAGTTCTTTCGGCCAGTTTCGCCTCCGCCGAAGCCAAACTGTTCTGTAAAGAAAGTTCTTTTTTAAAAAACATAAGCTTTTAAATAGTTTTATATACAATGCTTACTGTATATAGACAGACACATATACAGAGAGCAAGAAATTAAGTTAGAGTGATTTCATTTCATGATTTAATTTTCTTATAATATATTTAAGGTATTGCAATAAATGTATTTTTTTTTTGTAATAATCAACAAAAAAATTCTAAAGATGTAGTAACTATTAACGTCTGGTCTGTACGGCACGAGATATTCAGCACTCGGTGCTCTCTGCTTACCCTGTCAATACCCTGGCGTGAACATGTACAGCAATAATTTCGTCATCATAATTAGGAGAATTATTGTTATCACATCGAGCTTTGTAATAACTATATTGAAATTAATAATGTTTACGCCTGTTTACCAAAATCACGCCTGTATTCTTAAACAGGTAGGCAGAGGAGCGTGGTACTCTCTCGCGTGCCACCAGTTACGTTTACGTCCCACTATGGCATAGGTGGTGTTGAGTCAATTGCCTTACACCGGACACATATCCAGTCTTTGAGTAACTACTAAAAAATCAAAATTAGAAAAATGTAATACGGCCCGATCTGGATTTGAATCCAGGACTCAGGATTATCTATGAATCCCAAATAAAGACACAATTCATTTGTCAAAAATACGTAACAACAGCCCACAACGGACACCAATTATAATAAAGTCATTACATTTTTTTTAACTACATTATAAATTTAATGACTTATGCTTATAGGCATAACTAGCAAGTTTACCGGCCAATAGTAGTCTCCTCATTTATATGGGGACTTAGCGATTATCACAACAGGTGCGAGGCGAAGCTAACAGCGTCAGCTGCTTACTCCGACAATTTCTACATACAAACAAGAGAGTCAGCAAAAAATTTTTTTTTGTTAACTTTTTAGGAGCAGTGTGAATATTAAATTGTACTGCTATATTATTTGTAAGAATAAAATTTCATCATCAATCATTTTACGGTTATATTTCCGACTATTGAACATTCATGTCTTTTAAGTACATATTATAAGAAAGTTAAGGCCATAGTTTGCCACGGTGGCCAACGACTTCACACGCCATTCGATGATAAAATTCATTTAGGTCGATTAACAGTTTTTCTACTATATAACAAGAGACTATGCCTCTCCAAAGTCCTTTGATTATGTTACCTCCTGTACGTGGCAGAGTGCCACGTCCTACACGGATGACTACAGACACTACACTACAGAGGACGGATACCGCTGCATTCATTTTAGTCATAACAATGGAAGCGGGAATGCTATTTTCCTGTTTGGGGATTTGACAAAGAGAATAAGGGCATGTCTATAAGAGTTTCAAGTTATTCCTGTAGGATATATCAATGAAATTTGAAATTGAGTAATAATTGTGAAATAGAGACTTATAAGGCTCGCCTAAGGGGATTCGCTCACATAATCCCAACGCTGGGCAGTAGGCAGAGTAGGCAGAGGGCAATGATTGCAAAATTCTACCGTTACAAAAATATAATCCGTACTCCCAAGTTCGTATGACAATGTAGGTACATACATCAGAGTTGCAGTCAAGTGTGCAAACACCCTAATGGCACCGCAATAAATAGATATATGGGGCGGTGGTTAACGACGGCGACTTCCTCGACAATCCACACAGCAATGTGCCGTTGAGCCGCGGAATGCGAGACGCGCCCGAGCACATTTGAAACGGCGCCAAGTTATTTTGAAAAGGACGATTGGACAACGCGTCTGTCTCGCCGTGCGCGCCGACGTGCAACCCGCAGCAATCAACTGGGCACCTCGAATGATGACGCAATATCGCGAGACACGGACGCGTCGGCGTCGACAGCTGTAAGGTCCTCATACATGGAGCTACAATTATATACATATATTGCAATATATTTTCTATAGTAAAGATTGAGTGACCACACAGGTAGGTATAATATATAGGTACATATGTATATCGCCGTCAAAATATGTGAACGCATATAACAGGACATATCTCGGTATAGCGAGATATGTCATTGCATAGAAAATGACCGCAAAGATATTATATTATAACATAGGTACCGTTAATGGTAGCATACTATAATATATTTTATAGCACAGTATATTAATATTACAGTATAGCTCCCTCTGTAACGACCTTCAGAAGTCGATAGGCGGAATGAACGTCCAGGAGGGGAAGCGGTTCCCTCGCAGGTGCCAAGTTAATATGTGCGTGTTGTAATACACTTTTAACTCACCGTTACGATAATATTTTACGACAATTACGGCTTTTATTAGTGGGGCGAGTTGACAATTATGGAAATAAAATTTAAGCCATATGCGAGCAACCCAAGCATTCGAGTAGATTTGAAAACTTCTATAATATAGAATAAAACATACATAAACGTAACATAACGTAATATTACGCCTGTTATTCCCGACGAGGCAGGCGGAGGAGTGGACACTGAATTGTACATTCCCATGTTTCACCAGAAATGTAAATACCTAGTATAAAATAACACATGAGGTCTGTCTGTATCAGGGCAGGATGGAGATATTTGGCACTCGGTGGCCTCTGCCTAACCCGTAGGGCACCAGGCGTGATAGTATAACAATAATAATAAAAAATAACAATTGCTAACTATAAGGTGTTAATGTATTGCAATGCGATCGATAAACGACAACGTACATCGGTCCTCTCGATGACCATGGCCCGTATCCTGGAGTACATGGCCTCCTCGCGCATCCTCGCCGCGTCGCGGATCTCGCGCACCAGGTCCACCACGAACCCGGGCGAGTACTGCCCGCCCAGCACACCTGCAATCGTAACACGCTACTTTAAACAACACTACATAACATCACGCCTGCATTTCCGTAAAGATGTAGGCAGAGGAATGCATTACGATCCCACGATACATCTGTTGTATTTTACATTCTACCATCGAACAATTGGTTGGCGTATTGCCATACGGCTGGCACAGTACGAAATTATAAAAATACTCATTTTTAGCCGTTTAAACAAAGTACTAAAACCACAGTGTACGCTATGTTATATATACGAGTATGTAGCTCTCGATATAAACACAGTTAGCAACTAATATACTGTGAACACGTGACGTCACGCCCGTAACCCTCGACGCAGTAGATGGGGAAGTACAATACACTAGGTACCGAATTTTACCAGTTAAGTCATATATGTATGCAAGGTGTAATTTTTTTTTGTCCAAAAACCAATAATCAAAGCAAGATCAAAAGCACTGAATGCTAAATTGGTTAAAAAATAAAACAATATTAAAAACTAAAGATTGAAAAAAATATATAGGTAGGTACCTACTGAGGGAGATACAAGACTCCGAAACCGGCGCACTTATGTGAATGGAAAAGGATGAATGAATGCAAAAGAACCCTGTCAGACCTACAATCATATAGATATTTGGCACTCTGTGCTATCTGCCTACCCCGACATGCACCTGCCGTGATGGTACAATAAAATAATGAAAATAGATAATAACTTTTTTTACATACAATATTCAATATTATTTGTCGTCCACAACTGCCGTTATCCCGCGCCATTGTTCCGCGCCGCGGGCGACACAAGAACGTACAATGTAACGGTTGCGCCGCATTATGCAATTAGATCACCGATCGTATTGTCGCACGTACCGCTTGCGAATTACTTAAACAATAGACCACCCGGGATTCGAATGTGGGACATAATTCATAAGTAGGTATTAAGACACGCGCGAACCACAAAGTCACTCGTGCACGCCACCTACGATTTGTACGAGGCTTACGATTATACAATTGAACGTGTATTATCATTATTCAACACCTACATTGACGCAGTATGAGTAATTATAAAACTGAAATCATATAACATGTGTGAATTTTTGTGTCCATTTTTTTGTCATTAGTACCTACTAAAGTTGAATGAAATGAAAATAATCAAAAAACAATTTATAACAGACATTATTAGTCGGAAAAACGTGATCAGTGAAAAATTGGAGGTACAACACATTTCTCTGCAGGCGTGAAATTAGTTTTCTATTGCCATAAAAAGTCGACACCCACAGGAAGTGCAGTCGCCAAGTTCGATGAAGCCACAAAAATGTAACAGCGAGATTAGCTTCCGAAACCTTACGGTATCAGTCGTACAACATCGATGTGCCAGCAGAAGGAAGCTTTCAAAAGAGCTTTCAAGTTTACTTCATTCATTGATACAAGCTTTCATACTGTCATGCCTATTTCCCATAGAGGTTAACAGAGAGGGGATTTCCATCTGCTACACTCATTCTAATATTCATACATACATAAATGTATATTGATGAAATTTCTGATTTCGCCTTGTTTTAGGCGGTCTCCGATTTGATCGGAGTAGGTTTAAAATCTTCTTCTGCGCTACCAATCCTTATAAATCTGTTGTCCTCTCGTCGGCCGGAATACAAAGGTTACATCGAATCAAACCAGTTCATTAATATCCAGATGTATTCATAACCAATTTTACTTTCTATTCACTCGCTTTCGTTTTCTTTAACAAACGTGGCTATACACAGAAACAAGTGGAACTTTCAAAACGTAACACAAACTCATAACGGACTTCAAAGCCAGCAGTGTAATGAGGTCCCACGGGTAACGGATATCTGCAATTACAGAAGGACTGGTCGGGGCGTTCTGTAAAGTGCAGATTTAAGAGATTATTTAACTTATTCACTCACTCACTCACTCATTAACTCACTCATTCACTCGCTCACTCACCCACTACTTTGTACGAGCCCAAGGAGCTGGGCACGAATCTCCATTATGTTCCAGTGCCCATTTACGCTAAATTGGGGTAGGTAATCAACATCTCTGTCAAATGAATTGAAATCACGTTTAGTCTCCGAAGATGTTTAACTCGATAATTAAACCTCGTAAAAATGTTACGTAATAATAAACACCGGGGCCACTAACCATCCAAAGTAATAAAATACTCTTGGAAATTTGCGACCAACGAATACCAACACCCGCCCACTCACTCAAATATCGACTGCCCCCTGGCCTGCTTAAATGAACAGAGCATTAATCTGCAACCGTATCAGGATTATGAGTGCTACATTTAACCATTCACATACATTTTGACATAAATAAGACGATGACGATGTCGTCCACTAGCGGAGACCTTCTAAGCAGTCGCCTGACATACAGACAGGCTCGTTTTGATAATTATAGTTATTAAAAAAATCGGGTAACTGCAGTCCTTCCTATTCAGTGAAGAATATCAAAAACTACAAATTAGTCAAAAACTGTAACATTCTATTGATTCAAAATTAAAATAGTTTTCGATATGGCTGTTTAACGCACCCACACGCCCTACGATATACTAAGTACTAACTAGCGTGAAAACGTCAATCAATACAGATTGAAATCATTTTTTGAATTAATTAACGTACTAAAGTGACGAGACTCGCAGCGCACAGTTTTATAAATAGCAAAATTATTAAGTATTAATAAAATAGAACCATTTACCTATCGTACAAGAATTAGGTCGATTGACATGAACGACAATATACCGCGAATAAGTCATGGCCACTTACAACCACGATACGCTGGGTTCTACCCAATTTAATAAATTTAAAATTAATAACGCAATTCCGTCACCACAATTTTAAATAGAGGTCTTGTATAAAACGACATCACGCCTGTAATCCCTGAAGAGGTAGACGGAGGAGTGTAGTACATACACTCCCGCGTGTCACGTTTACGTCCCACTATGGAATAGGTGGTGAGTCTATTGCCATACAGATCCAAACTCCGAGCCATTACTAGAACATCTAAATTAGATAAATCCAATAGTGCCCGACCCGTGATTTGAACCCAGGACCTCCCGATCGGCAGTCGTGCTTGCAACAGGTGCAACCAACACGTCTAACGAGGTAGACAATCTAACGTAATTATAAATTATTTGATGCGTATTTTAAGATATACAGACAAGTACAATTATATACCAAAAATACATGAGGTATTTCACTTAGACAAAGTTTTCTTTAGAAAGAATTCTTTGTAATATATTTTTTCAGATTTCAAAAATATACCTAAGTAATATATACAAAAATACGATACAAAGACTTCTTTGTAACAATAATAGTCAGTGGACATGGACACATAATATGGAACTTACATACTTACATTGTAAGCTCGTTATCACCTATTCGTGTTTAAACAGATAAACTAAAGCTATATAGATGAGCTATGTAATAAACAATGACAAATGGGAATATTCATATTTTGAATTTAATGCAGCGTAAGCGGCGCGAGGAGCTAATACTCTGGGATGTTAGTCTTAAAAAAAAACCCTAAAAATTGTAATTTCCTCAAACTTTACATAACAAGGTGCAGTAATCTTTTTTTTTTAAAGATTAAGGCCAAGTGTCTAATACATAAAACTAAGAACTCTAAAGTGAAATCCATCCAGTAGTTTTTCCGTGGATCGCGGACAACGGTAGACCTCTGTCATTTTATTTACACCTCTGTGGCTGGCTTGCTTCTGTAGCTTTATCGGCGTCGTTAGTTAACATCACTAAACACTTATTACTTGCCAAAAAGTTTTTTTGAATGTGTAAACACTCAATTCATTCATTCAATGATTTACTTATTAATTCATTCTCTCATTAATACATCCATTTCATTTATTTTCATTCAAAATTTGTGAAACTTAAACCATAGAGCCTTGAGGGCATCACAGAGTCTTATAGTGTAAAATAATTTTACGTGTTTATTGTATTTAAAATACATAGAACGAGAACTATTGTGTACACAGTGAAACGTTTTCTGTCTTTTGACATACTGCCAAAGACAAAAGTTTATTTATGCCAAAATAATAATCATACTTCGTACCCAACATCTTTGTAGTTGGTAGTTTCAGCTTATCAGAGAGTCCAAGGGTATTTTTAGTACACATTAAAGTTTACAACAAAGGGATACCATTTCTTCGATTAGAATCATATTACGCATTTTAATTTAACAAAAATCTGAAGTGTGATATGCGCACAATCACATGCAGCGAGCCAGGAATTTATTTGATATCTTACACTGATGCGTAAAAACTTCAGTGGCGTTTAGTAACACTAATAGCTTTTATTACAATGAAAAATAATCCATATAAATATTGTGTACAATAAACATTTATTTAAAATCACCGCAAGCATAATATTTCGTCTTCACATTGATTGCATTCGACGAGATCGTAACGAGAACGAATATTAAAACAATGTAGGCAGTTGGTATGTATCGTCCTACGTACAGACATCTCCAAGGTTATCTGGCTAGGTCGCAGTATGACGTAAGTTGATTTAATATGCAAGTGGACGAGAAGTACTGAGTAGGTTTATAACGATTTAAATGCAATTTACTTAAAACGAACAAAACTTTAAATACCAGATCATTTATCACGTCCGGTGAAACACTAGTATTAATTTCAATAGTGTAATCTACGTGCCGAGTACGATCAAATATTATGGATAGATGAATGATTTTGAGAATTGAATAAACAAATGTATCACTAGTTGTAAGTATGTGACAATATGTAATAATTATATCGTCACGCCAGGTCCCTTAAGGGCGGGCAGAGAGCGCCGAGTACCTAATATCTCTAACCTTACAGACCTTAAGTGCTTCTTTTAATGTCATCACTCTTTTCATAAACACACAATTATGTCATATAATATAACGCACACGTTGGCACGCTCCACACAGAGACGTACGCACGCATACAAAGGTGGACGCGGCACACAATAAAGTATGTATATTATGCAGACATTGGATAATGTCATGTTATATAATATAATCAACATGGTCTGCGAAATGAGTAATGGACGTAATATAATGAGTAATCCAGTGGTGTAGCGTGCCTTTCAGGGGCCACGTGTCAAAATTAGTTGGGAGGGCCCAAATGAAGGGTAAAGATTTCTCACAAAAGAAAAATAAATGCTTGCATTAAAATAAAATATGTAAATGTTTACTGATTGTAAGATATCGCTTCCTCCTAGCAATAACCGATGTAGGATGTTGCCAACTTTTGGGCGCACGCTTAACCCGAGAAAAAAAGAAATAGCTTTTTTGACATTTGTCATTTCTAAAGTGAAAACTCTATAGTTCATTGATCATTGATATAGCAGATACGGCAGTAGCACGCGCCTGGTCTAATTTTGATTCAAATCTTACAAGTCGTAATTGTAAAATTCCCATAGTACATACAATAACTAGTAATTGTGTGTTAATCTGGGGGACGAGGGGAACTTGGGAGGGGGATAGACCCGTTTAACATTTTATATCCTTAGTACTTTCTTTATTCAAAATTAAAAGAATATATTCATTCATTCATAACGTATCACGTAAACTAGAAATAGTTATATAATAAACAAAGTAAGTTCTATTATATCCTCCTGGCGTGACGAGATGATTAAACAAAAAGAATTATTCTTATGTACACTTAGTAGTTTTAAAATAAACATATCATTATTATATCTCGTGCCAACAATACACATTTTAATTTAAAAAATGCCTTTAAAAGTGTTTTAATCTGTGGTACAGTATTGTATTTCTAGTAGGCACATTTTTTAATGAATAATACATTGACTAGTACACAAATGTAGATCACAATCACAGAGCAGATGTTCCATTGTCAGTATCCATTCACAATAAAAAAACTATGCAACGCTATGCTTGAAATGCTATCTGTATTAATACCGATAGCAAAAACCGTCGAGCAAAAACGCGAGCCTCCAATAAAAAGTCGACGCATCATCGGTGAAAGCACTTATCCAATTGTTTTACATCGCGAAATAAAGATTGTCGGTTTAAATTGATAAAAGAATGTCGCCGTTATTCCTGTTCTCTTTTTAACGTAAAAATATCTCTTCACTGTTTATTATCTCAACGTTTTTTCAAGTTTTTATCTTGGAATCTGAAGCACGAATCAAATATTTACTGTGATGTGGTAAAAGAAATGGTACAAGGTTAATTTTTTAAACGAATATACATAGCATTAGCTTCATAAATCTAGTCATTTATCGTTCTTCTGATGGACTTGGGTCTCGGTCTCATAACAGAATGAGAACGGAGAGTTGTATAACAGCATAAAATAATATTATTATTTGAAATATATAGAATTCAGTTGCAGAAGTCTGCTGCAGCTTTAATTTTAGCTGTTAGAATTGGGTGTGTAAAAGGGATTTCCAGGGTTTCATTCAATTCAATTCATTTTAAACCATTAAAAAATTACTACTTTGTAACAGAATTGTAAAAAAATCCTTACAAATAATACTGGTGTCACCCAAATATAAGAATGCCCATATAAATAATGGTATTTATGTAACTGTGTGTCACATTTTATCAAAATGCATAATAAGTTAAAACTCTGTAGGTGTAACACCCACAGTAGATTTTGAACTTCATAATGTGACTAAGAATATTAATATTTTAGATGACAGTCATAATACCAAATTAATATATACCATTGACTGCTTCATAGGTTGAGTGGTTGCAAGAGTGGCTGCAGTTGCAGGGTCCTGGATTCAAATAAAAAACTCCCAACCCATAACCTCCCACTCAACAGTCATGGTCACTAAGTAGTGAATAAAGAGACCAGTAAGGTTTGGTGGAAATTTGTGATAATTAAAATGACCTGTACTCACCATTATTATTGAGAGGCGAATGATTTGGCGTAACACCTAAGCCGGATGAACTCTTTTGTAGGAAGACATTTTGCTGCCGGACATTGTCAAGCTCCGCTGAAACAGTGAAACCCTTGTATAAAATCTAGTAAGAAAGTGATAACTTGTGATAACTTAGTGATAACTTGTGAAGTGACTTAACCGGGAAATTTGTTTAATAATGAAACTGAAATATACCCTCACAGAATTTCTTCTCTTCGAAAACTAATAAAATTGTAAATAATATACAAACTACAAAATATTTTCTACCTGGTAATGTATAAGATCACGTTTCATAATTTACTTAAGTACACTTCAATGATACATACATTTATGCCATTAAAATGTGGAGCATTTATCATGCATTCAAAATTAAAGAGAAGGGTAAGTAGTCCTTATGAGATATGATACATTATGCCATGATCACATGAAATCATACTTTTACATCAGTCTTATGTCCTTGGGGACACTTAGTTTCATCAGTATGCTGAAGAGGCTGATTGTGATACTGACGGTGTTTGGAATATCATATACCCCACCATTATCAGTTGACTGCAGTCCACAGCTGGACACAGATCCCCCTGAGGGGTTATGGTCATAGTGCCCATGCTGGGCATGCAGGTTGGGGATCACAGAACATCTACTGGCATCACATATGCATACAACACACCTGTTGAATTAGTAGTAAATGTAATGTTGCAGTGAATAAGCATTTAGCAGTGGTAACTCCTTAATGCAAAGTTTTGTTTTAAACACAGGACAAAAAATTAATTTCTTTTTGTGTAAAAAACGCAATTCAGAAAGTTATCTTGACAAGAAAATTACAAAAATACAATTATAATTGTGCATTATTTATTTCCTTATTGTAGCATAAAATACCACACCACTGGAATTATCTAGAGTGTGCACAGTTTAGGCAGTTTGGCACACTCCAGGTAACTGGAGAGGTCATGTTAGGGGTTAATTAACATTTATTAGTAATTAATTCAGAAAGACAATAATTTGTTTTAAGTTACTATGATACTTGGCTGTCGATTTCAATATTTATGTCAACACAACAAAATAATATAAAAATAATTGTATCATATACGTACAAAGGTTTCCACTAAAGAAATGTCTATAAACTCACTGGCTACAGGTTATTGGTTAATGAATAGTTCAATAGCAAACAATGACAATATAAAAACAACATTTTGTTGATACTATGGATTTAAAAAAATGTGTGAGTGTGAAATACTATAATTATTGATGGAACATAAGTTTTGTATAATTTAGCTAAACATTAAGTATACTTAACTAACACAGTTATTAATTATTTTTATTAGTAATGGGACACATTGATTGCTGCCTCATACTTGACCTGTTTTGCAAATTATGAACTTAACCCTTCATTTTGACAAATCATCTGCATCCAACAGTGAAACAATAAAAGTGTTGAAAAATTAAATATATTTATACCCATTTATTTAAACATTTGCAGCACCTTAAGCTAAGGGATAAAAGGGTGTACTTAATGCCTAATGGCATTCTCTCCCAGTCAACCCTGGGTGATGGATAGAGCATGTTATAGGCACATACTTCACTCCCATAATAATATGTTATAATATATTGATATATATTTACATAGACATGTTCGTATGGGTATATTTAACATTTGAACTCAATCATCAAGAATCTACTAACAATTGCTACTAATATTGGTATAAAACAAGAGCTGTTATTTAATACCCACAATGATTATGAAACATTAAAATTCCAGTCATATTAGCCTCCAGTGCCTGCTTTCTATCTTGTCTTTATGTAATTTGATTATTTGGGTCTCCTTGGCTCAGTGTGTGGGTGACATTTGGTATGAGATGTCTTTAATTTGAACAACTTTATGCAATGTGTAGGAAGCAAGGTTTCGGCTTTGTAAAGTGTATTAAAGAATAATATTTTATATGTATAAATTGAGAGATCAAACTAAGCTGGTATCTAATTGAATGAATAACAATATAAAATGAGTCTTCAAAGCTAAGCTGCATAAATTTTCCAAGTATGTATTGCTCACTTTAGTATGCCTCTGTACTTGCCATCAGTTTGATTCATATTTGTTATGAATTAACCTATCACATAGTAAAGTATAGAAATAAACATTACTTAAATCATGGCATGGCATTTAAGGAAAAGAATGTATTGTAAAATTGATCATAACTACTGAATGTATCTCAATCCACTTTGCAAAGTTAACTTACTATTCAACACTAAATGTCCAGATGCCCTCCTACAACTCAAATTACTTCTGGGTTACTTTCAATTGTGCTAATGTACTCTAACCATCTACATATATCAGGAATGTACCAATGTATATGCTGATACAAGTTCCATGGTGAAGACCAAAATGTTCCTTGTATACCACAGAGATTAAACATGATCACCATTGGACAATAACCAAAAAATAGTCACTACTTGTCACTACCAAACACACAAGTTACAGATACTTCTGAAGTTCTGACTACATTAATTATCAATTTAACATTGTGCATAAGGCAGAACATAACAATTATGATAAAAATGTTATAAGAACAACGTTTCTTCTTCAAATACAAATGTATAGTCTCCAAAGACCACATAGAATTTTTTTTCTGTATAGGTATGAAATAAAATATTTAACAGAACTACAAGGATGACATTTTTTTAGCATAAGTGCTCTCTGCCCACCTTGTAAAAGATGGATGGACCATGTAACAGTTATAAATTTAATGTGAACACAATCCCTTTTTATGTCAGATTATGTACTATGAAAGATTGGTAAAACCTTCTGATACCAGTGCTTTCTAGTATGATATATGGTATAGTCCAAATAAATACCATTTAAATTAATATAGCTTGGGTAAAGACAAATTAAGGGCTAACATATTAAAAGGTAAAAATGTAATTTGATTTTAACCTTTCCCATTTGAGATGGCCAATGTCCCACTGAAGGATGATAAATGTTATACATGACTATGGAATTTGGTTTGACTTGATTTTATCTTTTGTTTTAACATTCACATATTTACACAAGTCTCCAGATAATGATACAAAATATGTGTAATGAAGGTAACAAGGTCACAAACCTCAGATAATGAAGGTTAACATATGATAAAAGTAAAAATGTATACTGGTAGAGAATTCAAGTAATATATTTTATACTAACCTCTTGTTTCTTGTAAATCTTTGTTAAGCCTTTCGTTCATCATTTTCAATGAGGCTATTTGGTCTAAAAGACAAGATAGCAGACGACTCCCCACTTGACTACCCGATAGATCTGAATTTGTTTCCGATTCGGTGTCAACGTCTCCATTTGCTGGTCGAGCCACATCTGGTAGCCCTCTAACACATGGGTCGCTGTACCGCCTGGCGTTACTGCCATCGTCTTTGTCGTGTGTGGGCACGTCGCTGTTGGAGTTCGTGTCGCCCATCGAGGTTATGATTGGCGGTAAACTCGCGAAGTCCTGACTATCAGCGAAATTCTTTGGCTGCAAGTAATTCACGTGACTTAGAGTGCAGGTGGTGTTATTCGCGGGCGTACTGGATAGCTCCTCGGCTTTGTTCACAGCGCGCCGACGCCGGGCTCGTTGCACCTGAACACTTTTATTTTCACTCTGCACATAACGGCACTCAGGATAGTGGGCTGGCATCAAAGGATTACAATACGTGGGCAGTGTAGGCAGCGACATCGGCTCGGGTGTGCAACCATACATATTGTATCTATACGGATCGAAGCCCGGAGCGAACTGAGCTGCGCTCATCGACCAGTTCGTATTAGGCGGCCCAAAATGATCGAAGGTATCCATATTAGGCGTCGAGTCTTGTATCTGATGCATTGTTTTATCCAGCCATTTCGATAGATAAGAGCTTCGGTTATTCCGCGATTTTTTCCGCTTTCCCAAGGGACCGTTGCTGTGCAGCGACGCATTGCCGTTCACCTGTTTTGGTGTTGAAGCCATTGAAAAGAAATCTACAAACAATAACCGCAATTTTTACAGAGACAAAGTACTAATGGCAACCGACACGGAATTCAATATTTATCTCATTTTTATAGAATAGCACAATATAATAGGCCCGTATCAAATGATACGGATTAATTTTATTTCATTCGGCCTAGACGAACATACAACCGTCTCGTTTGATTTGCCATTAGATGACAATCACAACTGTCACTGATCATGATCACTGATGGTGTCAGTTGAGTATTGTCAATATCTTTATTCTAAAAATATTCATTATACTCAAAGAATTAAATGTATACAGCCAATATAAAATCATTATTTGGATGCTATTGCACGTGACTTTCGTAGAATATTTAATTTATAATGAGATGATAATTATAACATATAAAACTATTTTTATGTAACAATTTGATATTTTCTTAGGGTTGATGCCATCTGTCTATTTCTTATTTCATTCGCTTGTTTTTGTCTGGACCGCAGTCGTGCTTAGCATGTTAATTGAATACGTGCAGCACTGCAGCTCTCCCAACTGTCCCGAACCAACACTAGACCAGTGTCCATTTATAAATTAAGAATTTTATTTAATTTTTATTAAATTACTACGTAAAGGTGACAGGTACATTGACTGCCTCGTTGGTCGAGTTGGTTGCAAGTGCGACTGCCGAACGGGAGGTCGATTCCCAGATCGGGCACTACAAAATTTTCTAATTTAGATTTTCTAGTAGTGGTTCGGA
>DWFO01001592.1:0-15436 GCA_018246595.1 Mimoniades nurscia nurscia | reverse complement strand
TGGGAGTCTTCTACACTCCTCTGCCTACCTCTTCGGGGATTACAGGCGTGAAGTTACTTTTTAAGTTACTTTAACGTTTAGTTTTTATTTTTATTTCTTTCTTGTTCCTACAAATGTCAAAAATTGTCCGTTTGTAGTTAAAATACATTATATTTGGTAAGCACCAATTATTAAGTTATTGGGGCGAATGATATGAGCCGCGCGATATGCCTACATACGAGTACTTCCGGCGTATCCTGAAAGACTATTCTAGTTTCAGAGACATTTACGTTGACAGGACTTTTTCACTATGATAGCATTCAGTTGTTGACTCTTTAAGGAGATCACGTTGTTAAAAGCGTTAGGACTCTTTATATACATGTCGATTGTAACATGTTACTAATTTCTCCTAAATTGTATCACTCATTTGTTTCAATGGTTAATAATTAACCGAAAATCAGGATTTAGTGTAAGAAAAAATTTTACATACTCGAATATAGCGTCACTTTTAAGAAGATTCGTTTATCGAAGTCACGTGTGAAAACAAACCTATTTTCGAATAGTTTATTCTATATTTATGAATCCGCAAATAGATATAGAGTATCTATATTAAAAGAAAGATAGAGAAATGAGTCCAAGGCGACCTTATTCTATTAATGTTCATTATGCAAACTTTGAATACGATAACAAATAGCATAAAACAGTTTAGAAGCAACATCGACTTTGCAATTAGTGTTCATATCGCCTTATATGATTTATAAGAGCATCCCGCTGTGTTCTGGACGCATCTGCAGAGAATTGCTTCGTCTGTAGAAATAGTGCCTAGGCAAAATATTGCAAATTTAATATGTATTATCCATGCATTTGTTAACTCTATTCGTTTGTTATTTGCGTTTTCATTACGCTATTACTACGTAAGATCACGCCTGTAATCTTCGAAGAGGTGGGCAGGGGAGTGTAGTAGGTACATTCCTACGTTTCATCAGTTACGTTTACGTCCCACTATGGTGTCAGTGGTGAGCCTATGGCCATACACGGAGAACACGTCTAGGCTCCGAGCCACTACTAGAAAATGTAAATCTAATAGTGCCCGACCCGAGATTTAAACCCAGGACTTTCCGATCGGCAGTCGCACTTGCAACCAACACGACCAACGAGGCGCAGTCAATTACTAAATCGTTTTTTATAGAATTTCATATTCAAATACTGTAAGTTGAAGTAGAATACACGTATGGAGATTAATTTTGTTAAAATAAGAGATTTTTTATGCAATTATATAGGTTTTTACACAAAGAACATAGTGTGTAATATTTTATTTATTGTTAAGAACACCTAATACAAATAACACAAGGGTCTTACAGGATTAACATTGTCGTTTCTTGCAGTTGTTCCAAGTTCAAATAACCTATGTCACTCACATAATGTAAAAATAAGACTGAATTGATTTCTGGGGGGTTATCTGTTATCATTGAGGTTATGACGTGTAAGGGGGATCTTATAATGAACGATTAAAATGAATTGTAATAATTAATGAATAAGTTGTAATAGTCCATAAATCACGTTAGTGTAAACTAGCCCTAACACCACGTATTTCTTAGCCAGTGCTTGCGGCTAACCTATTTCTGGTTATACTTAAAATACATTATTTAAATATTGCTACAATACGAATCGTTCCCGGTATTAATATTGGAAGCATATTGCTGTAAAATTAATTCGTTGAAAGATGTACGCATTGTTGATGTGTTCTGAGCAGCAGCGAGGAATATATCAGCGCCAATTACGAAGATTTACAACGGATTAAAATGAAAAAACAAAATCGGAATTTTAGTTTTAGCAAAAAATACATAGGTAAGGAATGTTTATGCCCGATATTTCATGTTTAAATTTTGAAGAAACACTGATACCTTTACATGCTGTAAATAAATTTAGGAGGAGATGCTTAAACAATATATAGTTTAGATTGTAAAGAACATTCATGAAACTATATTCGAAACTATTCGAAAACTCTTCGAAACTACAGGATCGAAATGTCCTTGGTTCAAATCTCGGGTCGGGTACTATGGGATATTTCTAGATAGATTATCTAGCAGTGACCCGGGGTATGGATATGTGCCCGGTGTTTGGCAATAAGCCACTACTAGACAATGTAAATTAGAAAAATCCACTATTATTTGTACTTCAATAAAATGAAAAAACGTAAAAGAATCTAATTTACTCGCAGTGTGACTGTATCCAACACATGTTCAAAGTTACTTTTACTCTGGGCAAAACCCGCGGTTGAGTGCCAGCAGTCTGCAGTGTGTACTGTTCACGTCAAATCCATCGCCCATAAGTGAGCTAATGATTACGTGTCGATTATTATTGAAGTATCAAGTGTACCTACATTACATCATTCACGAACCGACGGTTGCGCCAATAGTGGACCATTCGTTGCAGCAATGCTTTGGGGAAAATCTGCATACATATACCCAGCGGTAGACGTCTTTTAGCCGATAATGATTGTGAGAGAGATACATGAATTATGAGAGAATTATTAAATTATGAGAGAGATACATAAATTTATCAGCCCGGTTATTTCCCGTCAGTATAAACCTTAATGGCGGTAGTCGCTTGGAGACTAAAATCGTTGAGTATCGAAGACTTGCGTAGCCTTGTGTACGAAGAGGCTTATACGACATGTAAAAAGAAGTGATGAAAACGATTCGAAATTGGATGACACATCGCATAACCTTAGAACTTTTTCTAAGGTTATGCGATGTTTCATATACCGTATAGAGGCGCAACCATTCTAGTTCGTATCCGTTGGATACATCTATTTCAGAGTAGCGTCTGACTATTAATAAATAGTCATACACGTATACAACACACTTGACCCTGACACAGGCGGAGATCGCGAGAGATCTGTAAATTTAAATGTAACTTGAAATCTAACAGATATATTAGTGCAACGTAATTATATATAATTTATAATGTGACTGAACCGAACATGCAAGGAATCGTTCCGGACAGTTACGGCTCGAAAGATTTACGATTTGTTTGATGGACTGTTCCGTATCTTAGTCAAAGTGTTGAATTTCCAATGGAAGGCGGACGTATTTGACACTAAAAGAAGTCTACATCAATTTCATTCATAGTAATAGCTTATGAAAATAATTCGTAACACAACATCGCGCCTGTAATCCTTGAAGATGTAGCCAGAAGATTACACTCCCACGTTCCACCAGTTACGTTTACCTCCCACTGTGGAACAGGTGGTTGAGCCTGTTGCCATTCATCAGGTACATTTCCAGACTCCGAGTCACCACTAGAAAATCTAAATTAGAAAAAATCCAGTAGTGCCCGGCCCGGGATTTGAACCCAGGATCTCCCAATGGGCAGTCGCGCTTGCAAATAATTATGCTGGAAACAAATCTTTAGTCCTATGTAAAGATTACATAATTGTATGCGCGCTGCAGTACCGCACTGCTAAAATTAGGTGCTCTGCTCGCCCTACAAATTTTATAGTTTAGAAAGAGGAAATACAAGCCAATCTTCAGTTTTTATGCTCACAATAAATTGTAGGAGAAACTTATGCTTAGAAATTGAATTTTATAAACTAGAGCTAAGCTTATTAATAATTTAGTCGTTTCGCATATTGATTTTAAAATTTAGTGTTGATGTGTTCAACATTCTGAACAAGAATTACAAATGTCTTAAGATCTAGATATTCATGTCCTCATTTTATGACCTTGCCTTGTTTTATCCAATGCGGGGGCCCACGTCATGACGCGACATGTGACGTCATTGTGAAGCTATGAATGTGAAGGGTTATTACTGTCAAACCGCGATAAATTCTAAATCGTTATAGTTTAATTAATTAAATACTTGGGTGACAGAGTGACCTTCTAAGATGTAATCAAAGCGAAGCGATTAGGGTCTCTCAATCAATCCTCTTCACGGTCCGCTGAACATGAATTAATATCGGGGTAGGCACGGGTTGTGCATACCGCCTTTATATTGTATGATATACAGTTCTCATATTGTGTGTCTTTTGTATTCAATATATTCGAAAATATCTTGGTCTAAATTATTTAACATGATTATGTGAAAATGTATTTACCATAATATGATTGCCTTGTTGGTCGTGTTCATTGTAAGGGCGACTGCCGATCGGATGGTCCTGGGTTCAAATCTCGGATCCGGAACCATTAGATTTATCAAATTTATATTTTATAGTAGTGGCTCGGAGTCAAGATGTGTGCTCGGTTTATGGCAATAAGCTCACCACGTACCTATTCCATAGTGGGACGTAAACGTAACTGCTGAAACGTGGGAGTGTACCCTACCTACCTCTTCGGGGATGACAGGCGTGATGTTAAGTTTTGTTAAGTTTATTTATCATCATTAAGATACAGTATTAAGCGACCCCTTTATTAAGGGATTATAAAACAGAGGGCTACATACAGTCAATAGGTAACACGGAAGTCCCTCATTCGTGATAGATTACCGAGGGCGTTGAAGAAATTAATTATTGGATCCAATTAATCTCTGCGGACCCAACAGTTATCCATTGGGGAAAACAGCTGACCATTATTCCGACCCATAGGAACTTCATTAGGATAACACGGGACATCTATTTCTTTTGATTCTGGTTGAATAAAGTAAAGCAAGTTGAATTATTGTAAGCAAAGGAATCTTTTTTATTGCGTCATTTTTCGGAATATGACCCGGAATAGAAACCACCTGTACGCAGGACATATACCTACGTACTAAAATTCACTTTATTGTCATTCAATGAATGTAGGATAGCTTTGGAATTTCCAAGGAACCTATCGTTGTCTCCGTACCAGTTAAGTATACGTCTCACAATCAATGGAATAGGTGGTGAGCCTATTGCCATATATAGCAAAACCCAGACTACGAGTCACTAATCAATCAAATTAATAGTACGTCGAACGCACGCGGATGAAGTCATGTGTATAAACTAGTTTGAACGTATAAAATCTTTACGTAGTGAGAAGACTGGGATAGTAATGGAAATAACTGAGTGTAATCTAAATGCCTCTTCTAAGGTACTAGACAACAACAGCAACTAAAACAGTAATCTGACATGTCGACTGCAAGAAAAAGTTTGAAATTGAGAAAAAAATTGAGTAACACGTCAAACTGGTGCGAAGCTGCATATTGTTGTTCTGGTTCGATTTACAGAAGTCGTACTGAAGGAATAGATTCATTAAGTATAATTTACATTTCCTTAAGCGTAGCAGAGATGCCACTAGAATTAACTTGAAATCAACTTACCTATTTTCCGCTGGATGCACCGAAGTATCAGCGCGGTTCAATTCCATGAGCGCTCTTCCTCCGTTTAGACCAAACTCTTCATTCTCCAATACATACAACTAGCAATTCCACAATTGTCACAAAATTTTAATCTATCTATATATTCTAGCTTTCTTATTATAATGTAATTTAGGGAGCCTATTTAGGAACTTAGAAGTCTAGATCAAAATTGGTTGGGTCAACGAGTAAGTCTCAAAATTTGCAGTTTGGTGATGACTCGGTCTGTAGGTATTTGGTCCCCTGAAACAAAGAAATAGGGATATTAAAAATGAATTCTTTAAGAAACTTGAAGAAGTTTTGTGGTCTTGAATTGTTTCATGTGGTTCATATTTTGTTACGTGTAATGTTAAGCACTCAGACCAGTACCTACTGTACTCTCAATGATCAAGCTTCATAGAGGAAGTGTGAATTAGGATGCCTTATAGAGTGAATTACGCGGTTCTAAGTAAAAAAAAAAGAAGTCGAATCTAATACTCTATTCACGTAAAATAGAACGCTTTTTTTTCAAACGGAATAATGTAAACTTTTTCTCTACCTAATAAATTATCTACAGACAATCGACCATAGTTAACAACGTTTCCAATTACAAAAGAAAGCTTATCGCGTTATGAGCTTTGTAGAATTTGACTTACCCTTGTGGCATTTGGTGGTGACTGATGAACAAAATAGGTTATAATGAGAAGAATGACAATAATTGCTTTTAAATGTCATATAACAACAACACCGAAGACTCTTCATAATGAATAAAACTGTAAAATTTACGAGCGTCTCAATGATCCGGCACTTGCAAATTATATTGCTGTCTTTATTGCACTTAAACACTGGGTGACACCGTAAGGGTCTATCCACACTGACTTCCACTCTTGCCCCAATATAGTCAGATGGAGAAATTAAATAAAATGCTATTCTTCAAAAATGTGTCCAGTTGGTTATAGGGGAATATAAAGGTACCGTATATATCTAAGTCTAAGGACGTGCTTCTGATTCAAGTGAGAGGATGGGTCTAGTATTTTTGTCAGGTTAATGTGAATAGACCTTAAAGCTTCAGGCTACAGGAAACGTAACGTAGCGAGAATTCTAGGTACAGACATGAATGTGTTCTTGTGTTTCAGCGGTGTCACCGTCATCATAAAAAGGAACGAGGTTTTATTCGCGATAAAGCGGGATCATGCAAGTGCCCTAATGTTAAGTGCTCCTTGCAATAAACATGTATGCAAAAAATATATAAATCCCTATGTACAGCCCTAATAGCCGTGTGGTATTAATCTCCCTATTACGGAGCTCTTGGGAATATAAATCTAAGCCGGTGCTTTCTAATTGATAGTATTAAATATAACCATATGCGTGATTAAATAATTTTTAGGTTAATTATATTACATATGTCCCAGAAGCAGTTGTCATTTTGTAACAGATTTGAATTTCTCTGTGGATATTACATACTTTGACAAAAGTATAACAAAACAGATGTAAAATGCGAATGTCGATGGAGGCAGTCGCCGACGGATACCAAGACCCACCTACCTTTTGACCAAACAGTTCAGATACTGGAGAGTCAGTAATCTCTTAAATCGATATCTTGATTTCATTGTCTATTAATGTTTGACACGAATCACTTCACATACGCGGCGTAGTATGTTCTATAAGCGCTTATTCAGTACTAACGTCAGCTATGTGGGTTAGTTGGTGTAATAGGTCAGTCCTTGGGGAAGCTATGAAATGGTCGGCTTCGTTGAGAGCATCGGGTGGCGTCAGCACTTGCAATGTGATGTCATGTCGATGGAATATATATATAATAGAAAATTGTATGAATCATTCCGCGTTAAATATGTGAAGTTTTAGTTTTCAGTCGATGTTTCGTTTTTAGTTTAGTTGTTTTTGTGTTTTATATTGCTAGCATAAGCAAAGTTATGTTGTACTGACACGTAATTTTTTTTTTAGTTATTATAAAAATATTACAATAATATTTGCCGGAAGGTAGCCGACGCTACTTGAAAAATGTTGTTACAATTATACCCTCTATTATTTTATTTAAAATTTTTGCTATCGAAAGTAAAGTTTCTATAAAATTGTAAACGGTTGATGGGCTTGTTTGACCAGTAATATTGCTGTTGGATCCTTGGAGCTGAGGCTGATGATGCAAGGAACAAAGTCTGCCAAGTTTAGAATCTAGAGGTCGTGTATGTGTTCAAAGATAGGAACATATTAATGACACATATAATGTGAAAATAACAAACGGAAGATTGTGTAACTAACTAACAATAACTCGTCCAATGACGGATCATGTGAGTATTTTTTGCTTCTATTTTTTTTTTTATTTATTTATTTAGACTTACCAACAACATAGTATACAACACATTCTGTAAAATATTATACACTGGAAACTTATCAGATATACATGCCAATTATAGGTACCTACAGCATTCACTTAGCAATAGAGTGACGTGTTAATGTCTACAATTTTGAAATAATACTGAGAGAACTTTAGTATATGATAAATAAATCAAAAAACAGTATAGAATTATAATTTAAGTAAATGAGACCCTAATTTTTTCCTAAAGGATTTAACAGAGTCATGAAAAATATCAATATTGTTAATCAGAGCGCATACTCTGTTATAGTCCGTGCATATTCTGGATAAAGGAGAATTTTTATTAAGTCTCGTTCTGCTTGAAGGAACACTGAAAACTCTGGTGAGAGGTTTACGGGGAATTGCGGGGAATTAAAAAAAACTTTTTTAAATGAAAACTGATGTATGATTTGTTTATATAAATTACATAAATTAACTTACCATAGTTACTAATCTAATCCCAACAACATTTGAATTAGGGTTACAATATGTAAAAAATACATCTTTCATGGTCAAAATACTGACGTGTAAGGTAATAATGCGACAAACATTTATGTAGTATTCTTTTGAGCCCATAAGAAATTTTATAAACAATTCGTCTTATCAGTAAACATTATGCACAAGAACGTTACGGTCTTTACCTTTTTAAAACACTAACCTTGCCAATCACGTCTCTGTTTATCGACTTCCTGTTCCCAGTTGTCAAGCATTTTCCCCGCCTTCTCTTTAGCGCACAGCCACGCATCTTCTTCACCAAAACAGTCCATAATCGAAATTAAACTAGGTGCTAAATTCTTTCCGAAATTCTTTACATATTCGTACGATCTTTCGAATAAACTAGCACTATGTACTGTACTAATAAACAGTAAAAATATAATGGATATTGTTTTAGCTGTCATTATGACATTTACGTTCGCGCGCTTTGGTTTTTTTTAAACGCGCACACCGCTGCCACTTTCACGATCAAGGTTAAACTAACCCTGCGTGTGGATGTATGCCGCCTTTATAGACAAGATACTTTCTTTTAACAACATGTATGACATCCCAGATATTCTCTGGGTAGTCTTCCATCTCGCTCTTTTATTTAGTGTTTGATAGAGATGTATATGTTTTGGTCAATAAAGACATTAACATATCGAAGTGACTCGTGTTACGATCTTCTTTCTTTACATATCCGGTTCTTTAATTTGTTTGATTGTGCTCATTCGATGTTAAATAAAAGGATTAATGTAGGGAAGGGCGTAGTGTAGCTACACCAAATATTTAAACTTTATTTATAGGATCAGTAATGCATGGATCTTGAATAGGTCACAGGACTGCGGTACTGTTTGGTCTATAAATCGGTTCTACAAAGAGCAAGAGTAAGTAAGCCTTGTTTCTAGTTGAAATCAGTGGAGAATGCAGGAAAAATTTGGTACTATTTTTATGTGCACATAATTATTATTCACCAATTAACTAATTACATTAATGGTTATTTGAATGAATTATGAATCGGTTTACGAATTCGTTTTATTGTACAGTATTCTGTAAAACGCAACAATTCTTAATCAAGGTGACATTAATCTTTAAAAATAGTAACTATGACATAAAATTTACTTCAGCGCATACATATATACAAATGTTTATTTTCAAATTCCAAACTCTGAAAATATTCGTTTACATCAAATGTAAATAAATACCTATCTGGTATTAACAAAATTATGTCACTTTCCGCATTATTCAAATTAAAATTTAATCATGACATATAATTTATTTTGACATTGACAGGATCACACGGTCAAGGTTAATAATTAATAATCTGTGTTAATATGTACTGTTATAAAACTTAACCTGTTAAGCTTCAGCCTAGAAAACATTTCAGATGGTTAGATATATGGTCACAGCGGTCATTGTATAAACTCAAAAGAATTGGTAAAAAAGTAACATCACGCCTGTAATCCCCGAAGAGGTAGGCAGAGGAATGTAGAACACTCCCACATTTACCAGTTAATAAAAGAATAGGTAATTCAAATAAAGGAACAGGTAAATTTAAATTAATAGGTAATTTAAAAACGTGAAAATCATAATAATTTCTTATATTGTGTCACATACAAGCACTTAAACCCAACATAGGAAAAGCTTGGGCTATAGAAATTAAATAGCTAACATTTTTGTCTGCATATAGGTACTCATATAAATAATTTCATACACAGACGTGGAACAAAAACCCCATCTTATTACACAAAGCAAACTCACAATTCCCAATTTACTAATCACAAACCAACCACTGTACTTACCTACTAGCCCGTCAGATATATTGCATTCGCTTATTTTATTATAATAGTGACTATGACATTGACAAATAAAAATATTTACAAAAAGACCAACAAACCAGAGAAATACGGTCGCGCCTTAAGCGGTCAGGTAGTCTTATGACATTTGAAAACGTAAGGCCGAAGAACAAGATTTCCTCAATTTTAAATTATATGATCATGTGTCATTAGGAGAAGTACATTCGATACATTGTAGTGTTATTAAGAATGAAATTACATGTTATGTGGTGCCACACGCAATATTTTCCTCCATATAACAAATAAGGTTAGCTAAATAAATGATTGAAAACTAATTTGTTTTTTGTATGTATTTAATTATTTTTACATTGAATTGGTAGTATAGTAAAATATTAATAGAATACCGAGTCTTTGATGGAGTGCTTGCAATCAGGCTCCCCGAACGCGAGGTTCTGTGTCCGATCCCCGGGTCGGCCGCCATAACATTTGTCTAAGTCGAAATTTCTATTTTTTATCACGTCAATAATCCAATAGTGCGCGACCTCTCGATCGGTAGTCCAGCTCAGCAACCAACACGGCCAATGAGGGGGTCATCATTAATTTTTTTTTATGTATTAGTCCAAGTGAATATACAATAATTTATTAATCTGTATTTATTACCAACCCTGCATATATTGGCTTATAACAAGATTAAATGATAGTGAAGAAGCCAAAAGAATTACGTTCAAGCGCTTAGTGATAGTAACATATGATATTTAACTATATACCTCATTGTTGCCAGTCATTCGCTGTATACCTATTATATTCCTTATTGTACTTCTATTTATGGCAACATCGTTACCCCGTATTCCACGAGACATACAACATAACAACGTAACTGGTGAAACGTGGGAGTGTACTATAGTCCTCTGCTTACCTCTGTGGGGATTACAGGCGTGATGTTCCGTATAACGTAATAGGTGGAACGGTTGAGTACTACATTCTGCTTTAGCCATGTGGTAAATATACTTGTTTCCAGTTGTTGGGGCTGGATTTTAGTTGGACATGTGGAATTTCGTGGACCACAGTATCTCTCGACGATAGGGTCGGCGATTATAATAATCGAAATTAGAATTGGTTCTTTTACTAAATAACTGTATTAAGTACGCTTGTTAGAAACCTTGATGTAGTGAAATATACTTATTTAACGGTAATCATGTATTTTTGTTCTATTTACTATTGGAGTTTTTCTAACTTAAATTTTCCAGTACAAGCTTCTAGAATACGCTCGGAGTCTGAATTTGTGTATGGCAATAGGCCCACCAACTATTCCATAGTGGTTCGTAACCCTAACTGCTGTTAAGTGAGAATAATACTTTCCTCTGTCTACCCCTTCGGGTATAATATTATGTTAAATTATGTTATCTTTTATTATGCAGCAATGTTTAGCTGTTTACGTCTATATGCCTAAGAAGTCATTTTTAGCCATCAACTGCATAGTTTCGCTGTTGTCTGATTTAACTAAAGTTGACTAGACTAGACTTTATTATGTTTAGTCCAGCTAAATGTATACAAATTTTAATCAAGAGTGAAGTTTTTCATTTTACATTTAAACTTGATAGCGGAGAATTGTGATAGACAATTGTCTCGCCGCTGGCTACGTGAAGAGAATCATTATTTTTGGAATTTTAGTAGATTATTATATTCTACATAATAAAACCTCGAAGACGGATACTGGCTTAGAGAGAAAAGGAAAAGTGTGTAAGTAATTAAATTTGATTGCACAAACATAGTGTTACTTTATTACTGCCATGTTTGAACTTTCGTTTACATTCCATGGTCACGCATTTTTTAAGCTGTTACGACCCTCTGTCTTTAATGTTTTAGGACAACATCAATTTCTCTATAATTAATATTTTTTCGCATGAAGATAGTTATAAATCTAGAATGTCTGGTATGAAAGATAGAAATAATCAGCACTTGGTACTCTCTGCCTGCTCCGTAACGGATCTGATATGACGGCATAACAATTACATTTTTTTTTCTGGCGACTTATTAAAAGGGCGAATGTCGGTAGGCGCACAGAATAAAAATTGTAATAATTTGTTTATTAGGTACCCTATTTTTTTATGACTGTAATATTCTGGAGACATTGAGTTATATAAAAATTGTATTATCTGGCGTGCACGACCAAGGTAGTAAAAACGGCAACGGATTTTTATTCGCATATTAGAGCCATAAAAGACGTTATCCTCCACCCAGACGCTCGTTCCGTAAAACGTGCTAGTGCTAGTAAATTAAAAAAAAAAAAACTGCAGTTCCCACACATTTTTTTTAAACCGTGGAACGTTTAGGTCTCTGTGATACAAATGACCGGAAAATAAGTGTCTTAATTATTATATACATAATCAAGTCGTGTCATGCAAATTGCAATGATCGTCTTAAGAATACAATATTGTATTTCAAAAAGAAGAACTTGAAGGAACTTTTTGCTCTTTACGTGTTTTTGAGACATGTTAAAAAAACAAATACCAAAGTTATTTATAAGCTGTACTGAGTGGTATTAAGTTAGTGTTCATTATTTATTCATAGTGCAAAATAGTCAGTGCGGTGACAAACCATTTATTATCAAGGAAAATAATATTTTCTACGTATTATTGTGTCAATCTATGAACTGTTTGTGATAAAAAATAAATATAAAGTCAATAAATATAAAGTCAACAACATCTGTTGAAATGGTATTGTGATACATATTTAAATTTAACATTTAGTAAAATAAATTTTTTCGTGATTAATAATTTGACTTTGAATATTGACAATATTGACTTTGTTTGCATTTTGGAACTGAATTACACTATTATTAATATTTCAGAAGGCTTGAACATATGGTAGGTAAACAAAGTGTTTTAAACGAATAGTGATTTTTAGTGTTTTTTTTTTGTAAAATGGCCAATGTAATAGTGTATAACTTAGAACAACCCATAGAGAATAAGAGACATTTTTCACTGAATCTCTTTTTGAAAACTGTATACCACGGCATCACTTTTCCGATATGGTTTGGTGTTTTGACGTGGGGTGGACTCTCAGTTTTGCTCAGTATCACTGAAAAACATTTAAAAAACATTGTTTTATGGGACCTGAAAATGTTATCGCCCTGTTTCTTCACGAATTGGAATTATGTGAGTTTCTTTCCGCTTTTTTAATTCCATTAAATGTCAATTTGTGACGTTGTTTGATTTGATTATGGTTCAGGAATATTGGAGTTATTAAAACTGTTCTTAAATCACTAAATACTATAAAACTTAATTTATCTCGAATTCATGTGTATAAGCCAAAGTTCAACTTGACATTGGCGGCACGACTCGCCTCCCACACTCACACACACACACGATGCGAATGTCACCTCACATGAAGTATGACTTGTACTTGTGCCTTATAATTGTATACAGTAAGTTACAGAAACGGACATTTAAAACACTTCGGTTACTTGTACCACTTGAACATAAAATGTCTGTATGTAGACTATGATCATTTATGCATGTATTTCAAGCAACTTTGAAATGAGAAGTGGGAACAAATAACAACTTCATTTATATTATGAAACAAAAAAAATATGTTATATGTATATAAATATTGCCTTCATCGTGTCATATCTTGAGAATTATGAAGCATAGATAGGTAAGTAAGAGTCCCAATGTGTAGCAAATACTTAGCCTATTTTAGAACATCGCTTTCCAAGTAACAACGATATTTACAGTTCGCTATAAACATGACACAATTGAGTACTAAAAGTAACATCACGCCTGTAGTCCCCGAAGAGGTAGGCAGAGGAATGTACCACACTCCCACGTTTCACCAGTTACTTTTCTACGTCTCACTATGGAATAGGTGGTGAGCCTATTGCCATACACCGGGCACTTATCCAGACTCCGTGTCACTACTAGAAAATCTAATTTAGAAAATTTAATAGTGTTCGACCCGGGAATCGAACCCAGGACCTCCCGTTCGTCAGTCGTCAGTTCGACCAACGAGGCAGTAGGTACTAAATTACACAAATTAGCAATAAAAATTAAGTGCTAAATTACACAAAGGTAATTGAAGTAAAAGCCGACCTTTAGTGAGAGTGAGAGAATTATGTCCTCTCACTTGCACATTATTGCTGTCTCTACTGTGTGTACTGTTTGTCCTTACCTTGTTACTACTAGTATACGCTGTCGAATAAATACTTGTGAAGACGTGTCGATCGGATAATAATGAAAGGAAAATAAATAAAGAAAGATATAGTTTTTTTTTTGAATGCATATTTAATGTTATGTACAGAATTCTTTACCAGGACATATTACGATCACTTATATATTTCGCATTGTCACATAATAATCATAATATATTATTTACTTTAATATTTCTATTCACTCGATACAATCAACAGTACATAAAATGCTATACATGATTATATAATAATAGTAGTACATAATGTACTATATATAATCGTATACAATATTCTATAGGCATATGTATAAAAAATAATAACTTTTGTTGCTGACCGTGCTTTTTGTGGAGTGAACTAAATGGCGCCATTTTAAATTCTTTACTTTTTGAGTCCAGCTATCGACGATGTTTTTTTTTTGGGTATTGACGCGTGCGTTCTGTTGTATATTAATGTTACAAGACAATAGGTTGTAACTTCTCTCAGGAGTTCATACAAAAATGACAATTCTCTAACAGTTTACGTAGTACACGCACATACGCGTACAAACCTTGAATAAGACAAGAACTGCGTATTAGGAGGCGGTTTAACCGTGCCTCTTAATGTTTTTTAACAACTACATATCAATAGCATCAACACCATGGTATTAATAACGGGTATTCGCATGTCTAATATAAAATCAATATTGTGGTAATTCGGTTACAATACTTTACCGTGTTACACAGTAAAACATACATTATGGCAACACTGGATGTTATTTCTTACAACGTTACTACATTATGAAGTACTCACTAACGCGTAGATAAGGCCCGTTTTAAGGCACCCAGGATTAAGGTCAAGGTTTGATAACTTTTACCTGGCGCTAACAACCGGGACGGATTGGCCCGCGGAGCCAAATGCTCACGAATAATTACCCATTAGCCACACATTCATGGACCGGAATGCGATAAGCCTTTCCACGTTTCCTGATTTGTTTAACATAACATCACGCCTTTATCACGGAAGAGACACACAGAGACGTTTAATAATTACTCCCTTATTTCATCAATTATGTTATACACGTCACATGTAATTTGTATGTAATGTGTATTGTGAATCTAATGCCATACACCTGGCAAGAGTTATTTGATTAATTTGCTTACGTAATATCACGCTTGTAATATCTGAAGAGGTAGGCAGGGGAGTATAGAATACTCTCGCGTTTCGTCAGTTACGTTTAAGTCCCGCTGTCTCGACGAGATACTCAGAAGGCCAAACATATATTATTTTTAAATAGGCGATAGAAGTTATTAATTTTTTGCTCGTCGAGATTCTCAGAAGGAAACATTATATACT
>DWFO01001591.1:0-15438 GCA_018246595.1 Mimoniades nurscia nurscia | reverse complement strand
GAGGTAGGCAGAGGAATGTAGAACACTCCCACGTTTCACCAGTTACATTTACGTCACTATGGAACAGGTGGTGAGCCTATTGCCATACACCGGGCACGTATCCAGACTCCGAGCCACTATTAGAAAATCTAAATAAGAAAAATTTAGCAGTGCCCGACCCGGGAATCGAACCCAGAACCTCATGATCGGCAGTCGCACTTGCAACCAACACGACTTGCATATATGTTAATATTGTTCCATTGTTCCTAATATGTTATTATTCTTGTTCATATTTTAAACCAGTAATTTTTTTTTCAGAAGTAATAATGTAATAGAAGAAGAAAACTTAGGCACCACGGTACCGGGCTTCAAGTTTACGGGCAAAGTTGAAACTTTCAACAATGATCTCACTTTTAAAAATATTAATACATAACTAAAGAGTAGTTATAGATTCATATGTACATCTTTTCTTGGTAACGTCATTTCATCCCACGTGATTTAATAGAAGTATACATTTATTGTCGAACATTTTCAATTCAAAATATTTTCGAGTTCAATTCAAATTGTCTTTCTTATAAGTTTCCATTGTAGGGCCCACGTGTAAATCAATTATGAATTTGTCAATAAACTATAAATATTAAATCAATTTGTAAAGTAATTAATGTAAATATTTACCTATTAATCATATTCTGATGCGTTTCGTTGTTAAATTTTAAATCGATTTTTTTTTAATGTTTATTTGATGAAGTAATTTGAAATTATTTATACCTACACACTGCTATAAAATAAAAATGATATAAAAATGTAATTATTTATTGTGTTCTCTACAAAAATCTTATATTAGACACATCTACAATGTACATCCTTATTCTAGGTACGTCATAATGGCAAAAACAATTCTCCACGTCTCCACTCTCCGCAATAAGTACATCATCACACTAGTTACATTGAAACATAAATAAAACGTAATCTAAGGGCAAGCTGAGACAACTGTCGGTAACCTTTACACCTAAAGAAATTGCGATTACACGTGCGTCAACATGAGAGTTGCATAATTATATTAACTTAAAAGTATTTACGATTATGTTACTACAAAACAATTATGTATATTCCCTACTAACAGGTTGATAATTAAAGAATCACTTTTAAAGTAGGTACAGTGTTACTTGATCCACCCTATGCGGATTGGCAGTGCATTCTGTGAAGAATCTCTTTGAGTGGTTACCTTGAATTATAAAACAAATTACAAACATTACTGACCAACCAAAATATACTTTTCTATTAAAATATTTGGCACTCGTAATTATTGACGATAAATTATTATCCTCTCTGTAGACGCATTTATAATCGTAATATAAAATTAACCACCAATGTTTAAATATAATTAATTTGAAACGCAATTATTTCCAAGATTCTCGCTAGATTGAGTATTACGCGCTCTTAATTCTAAACAAAACAAATTAAATTATTTTGGAACAGCAATAACTGATATAGAAACTAAGACTTATCGAAAAAACCTTTTTTTATGTAAGTTCAGGTAAGTTTTTTTTAAGAAGCAAAATAGTACTTATTATTTGAATATTTTAATGAATCTTAAACAGTAGAATTTTCTTTAACTAATTTTAAGCAATTGATTCACAACACACTATTCTCAGTATTCTCGCCACTCATTCTGATCACAATCGTAATAATATATTAAAGCGCCATCTAGCGGGACTAATCACGCCACGTAAAACGTATTGTACTTTTAGATCCTAACTAGTTGACTCGTTGATAGATGGCGCTACTCATTTCTTCGTCAGTCTGAACACGTCGTTGAGTGGAGCGTACGGTGTCCGCGTCGGGATCGCATTGTATGCAAAGGAGGGCTGGGCGTCTGCACGGAGTATTACCACACCTATAGAAAATATTTCTAATTAATATTTTTTATGTTATAAAGCTGTCTATTTCACGTTATTAACTCATCAATATTAACTACATATATGAAGCGTAAATAAATTTATACCGCAAGCACTACAATGATCTAATCACCCATTCCTGGCAACATAATGGTACTGCAACAGTAGCACTACGAATGAACAATTAGATAATAGATTTTTTTTCTATGCACATATTTTCTTTAATAAACTTAAATATAATATAATACAATACCGCGCCCTTGAATACTAATAAAAGTGCGACACTTTCTACCTGAAGGGTTCACTTTCACTTTGATCTTGGTTTGCGGTGACAGTACGCCGTAGTCCACATCCTCGTACAGATCCTATAGAACCACATATTTATATAATTATTATAAAAAATCATGAAAAATTACTAGTCCAATTCTTAATCCTGTCTACCAAATGTCTTAAATGACTCCCACTTAAGGTGTAGATATAAAATCGTAGAACAACTATGTATCTTCTGAGTATTGTAATGACATTTCTATATTTCTACATATATAGGTAGTTACAGGAAATGTAGTATATGTAGCAGCAGCTCACCTCGACCCTATACCCAGCAGGGTTGTTAAGTCCCAGCTCCCGAAGGGTGACAGCGACGTCTGAGGGGGTACCGTCCGTTCGACGGTTAACAAACGCGACAGCATAAGAGTAGTAAGAGCCCTGTATCGGCAAGATCGGTCGGGACCAAATCTCAATGCCGCGGTGCTGAAAAAGGTTTTATATTCTGTTTAAGGTAGCTATAAAAACAATGCTCGTTAACTTTTATTTTTTAAACCGCTAATAGTTTATACATTTTGAATGTTACACTTCTAGTGCTCCGTGGAGGCTTTAACATTGAAATCGCATTAAGCTTAATTCAATTCAGACAAATAACAAAAAGTATAACCTTTATGAATGTTCAAGCGCCACTCACTTTGTAAATCCTTCTGCCCTGAATGCCGAGCTGGTCTTGGTCCACTTCGATGATCTTCCTATTCTGCAGTATGGCCTTGTACTCCGGCCTAATGGTGCGCAGATCGACGCTCATGAGCAGCGGTGCGGCCAGTATCGCCCAGATCGCGAACTGTGTCTTGCTTTGCTCGTATGAGAGCCCAAAGTTACCTATAATTAGCTGGAAAAAATATTTCGATTGCATATATAAACTCTTGCTGTATGTACTCAATCGAGTAGGATACGATAGAAAATGGTATTAAAACTTCGATAACATTCCTTTGAACTCTTTTTGAAGGTATTTTGAGATTTTTCCGTTAAAGGTTTAATATATGGGTCTAGGATGACCACGTATTAATTTTGAATTGATGCATATTCCAGTGTTTCAAAATACGTCAAGCAGTTTTTCTTTGCTGGTATAAGTACTAGTAATATTTAAAGAGTTACTTGGATTGTTTTCTTAATTAAGGTGGACGAATAAGTAATTTTAAGTAAAGCTAAAATATCTCACTGACCATGTCCGGGTCGTTCCAGTGGCCGGGTCCAGCGTTGGGCACAATGACGTCCTGGTGGTTTCCGTAATAGTCTATAATAGACTCTACGGAGGCCCACGAGTCCTGTATGTCGTCAAAATTGCGCCACAAATTGCAATGCTCGATAATCGATGAGAAGTTCGGCTGGAATTGGGAAAAGAATTAGTGGTAGCCATGGTTGGTTAGGTGTTACTCGTGTTGAGTGTTGTTAGTTTGTCGAATGGACGATCCACACAAATAGAATATGGCGTAGAATGCATTAAGATGTACCGCAGCCCTTCACAAAGTATTGGTGTCCAAGTTGATAAGCAGAGATACTAAAATTCGTGTCTACAAGACAGTTATCAGACCGATCTTAATGTATGGGTGCGAAACTTGTACACTGACACTGAAGGAGGAAAACAAACTCTTGTAGACTGAAAGAAAAAATTTGCGAAAGATTCTGGGCCCAACAAGAGGGGAAAACGGGGAGTGGAGGCAGTGACACACTCGCGAGCTCGAAGATCTAGTGTCCGAACCGAGCATCATCGGAGAAACAAAAGCTTCCCGACTGCGCTGGCTGGGACATGTGGAAAGGATGGGAGAGGATCGAGCAGCAAAGAGAGCATATCTTGGCCAACCCTCCGGTCGACGCCCGGTGGGTCGACCAAGATATCGCTGGAAAGACGAAGTCGCCAAAGACCTTAAAGAGCTGGGGGTACCCGACTGGACAGATATGGCAAAAAATAGGAAAGAATAGCGTACTTTAATGTCGGAGGCCAAGATCCACTTTGGGTCGCTGAGCTAGCGTAGTAAGTAAGTAAGTAAGTAGAATGTCCCCAAATAAGACATTTTTCAACTGTTACTTCCGGGCACAAGCCAGCTCAGGTACAATAACCGACTAGTTGAACATTAGGTAAATGTTGAGAATGTGTTATGAACCATTGAATATAATAGATGAACGTCCCTTCCATTTACTTTAAGCTTTCAATGGCGTGACGCGAAAAATACATGTATTGATGCATTCACTGTTTAAGAGCGTGATGAATTCAAAATTATAACGTGAATACAACGCAAAAACAAGATCCTGTAATATTCATATGTAGTAACTTTGTTGTACGAGAGAAGGCTGTATATTTTAATTGCACACACGCATGAATGAACACATTCAATCAGATCACACCGGCTTATGTTTATAGCGGTTAATGCGGGCGTGAATCAAAGCTGGCTGTTCACTTCTGCGTTACCTAAACTCCGCTTGTGTGTGTAACGTAATCGTTTCATAAATATTATTTAACATCTTTCGTGCATGTCGTAACGCTAGTTTGAAGTGTAAGTACATACACAAATAAAATGTAGAACGAATTGCTGTTGCCATATAATACGAGTATAATAATCTAGTACGAATTAAGAATGAAAACAAAATCATAATTGACGCAATATGTATTGTGTGCATACAGAGAGAAGTAGGTGCGATTAATGACTTCTCATTATATTGCTCGCTGACATAATACATTTTTAAACAACTGCATACTGATATAAAGAATATTGGTCTAAAGTTGTTTTATAAGTGCATCAAAGCAAGATTATCTGATAATACGTTTTTTAATCTAAGTGCATTTACTAATGCAAAAAGAAGACAAATAAAACGTAACCTCAGGCCTATAATCCCCGTAAACGTAGGCAGGGGAGCGTAGTAGGTACACGTTTCACCAGTTACTTTTACGTCCCACTATGGAATAGGTGGTGAGTCTATTGCCACGCACCGTGCACAAATTCAAATTCCGAGTCAATACTAGAAATTTCATCTAGAAATTCTACTTAGAATATTCCAATAGTATCCAACCCGGGATTTGAACCCAAGATTTCCCGAATAGCAGTCGCGTTAGCAACCGCATAATCAACCATGTATGTAAGTTTATTAATCCAGCATATACCAGTTCTTATACCGCAATAAACTAACGTTCGGTATTATAGTTAACATACCTGCATGCCGGCGTAGATCTGGTAGACGGGCCAACTGCAGGAGTACACCATCTGCTTGCCGGTCAAGTTGAGTTGCCTTCCGAAGTCAGGGTACCCTTGGTCCATGTCCGCCGGCAGTGCGTAGCATCCGTCCAGCTTCACGTAATCCACGCCCCAGGACGCGAACGTTGCGGCATCTGGAAACAACACGATTCAGATTGAACCAATTGATTGGAATAACAAACACGTCTCTGCGACACGTCTCTGGAGTCCGTCTCTGACATGTTCCACCTGTGATACACCAGTATGGCTGCGGGAACAAGTTTTTTTGGGTGAGACAATAATTAAAATTTTGATCTCGTTTTTTATCGCAGTTACATTACATGTAATAACTGTTGAAAATCGTGTCAAGGCGCGCGCACAGACAGTAACGATAAGACGGATAGATAAATCAATACCGTATCGGCCGTTCTCTCAGCAGACAACCAGTGCACGTGTACACACGCCCTAATACACCTTCATATTCATTCGGGCCAAGAGAATTCCGCTCACCTTGGACAAGTTTCAAATAGTAAATCGAAAATAAGCATTCATAAATGCCATGGAATTAGCTGAAATACAATAATGGCGTATTAAATATACATACATAGCTATGTAAATTTGCGCGCTCACTAGCCTCATTAAAACATATATAGTATAATAATATCACGCCTGTACTTCACCGAGGGGGTAGGCAGATGAGTGTAGGTAGCACTCCTACTTTTCACCATTTATACGTCCCATGCAATAGGAGCGGAGTCTATTACCATACACCGGTTACAAATTCGGATTTCAAGCGACTACTGGGAATTTTAAGTGGTGAAAACCTTTTAACACTGTTCCCAACATAGGTATCGAACCGAGGATCTCTCGCTTAGTACTCGCGTATGCAACCACTAGACTGACGGGACAAGCAAACAGTCAAAGAAAAAGCCTTAGTATATAATTTTGTATTTCCCCGAATCGTTTAAAATATTCGTGTACAAGTGTACACGGCATTTCCTTGCGGATCGACAAACAGTTGCCGTGTAACTGTTAATTGCGCTAATTATCTTTTTCATAGCAACAAGCATGGAAGTGCCGCGACGTGTACTGTGGAAGAAAGTGGCCGCTTGCACCATTTGCAGTCACCGTTGCTTTCCCTCACCAGCCACCGAATGTAATTACCGAATACACGGCGTGGTGTTGCCTGAAACAGACCCCGACGAGATATGTTGCTGCCAACTCTATACCCCATACCTTATTAAACTATTCGTCAGCTACTAATTGTTTTATGTAAAAAAAACAATTTGTTATAATAAATTTTAATTCAATCTTCTTCTATGCTTACTCTTTTAGAGTGACACAATGTGTGACCTACTTACAAATAATACCACTTTAGATCAATGTCTCATACCTGACATACCACGTCTTATCCCCCCTAAAAGAATACGTACTTACTGCATAGGCTGGCTGCGTATCGCTTCTTCACCTAAAGAGGCGATCACAACCCACTTAAAGTGGCGGGGATGTGTACTAGTAATTACATGATCATTATGAAATTCACTTCCTCGTGTGTTTCGTTGCGCTTCTTCGGTATAAATTGGCCCTTACGCAAGCAACATTACATTTAGAATACAACAACAAAAAAACAGAACCTGTGCAGTCATATGTGTCGACATTGTGGTACGCCGGGTCGGGGCACACTTCAGCTTTACGATATTAGTCTTTAAATTGAATTACCACTTTAAAGGTTATCAGAATTAGACAGGTTTTTTTAATATGTTAGTTATCACGTAACGTTGTACATATAATAATAACCTTTTTAGACACGAAGCTCCTTTGAGAATGAAAAGAACAGAGACCATAGTCTGCCACGCTGGCCAAGCGTGATTTAGCAGACTTCAAAAAAATGCGGGAAACCGCGAGATCCCGCGGAATCCCGCATTTCTGAAATTATGTTTAAAATTGAATGAACACTACAGGTTTTCTTAAAAATTCAACAAGTCAATTTTGTAGTAATTTGCAAATAAATGAAAACTCCTGTCAAGTCAGTGTGATCTTATTGAATACGTTTATGAAGAATGTGGTGTCGTTGCCATTTATCCAAAATAAATCGAAATATTGTGTCCGCAGTTATAAGCGTTGACTCTCGCCTACAAAGCGCATCAGCTCCCAATTTAAAAGGCTGTAAGTTGGCAATGAGATCGTTAATTTTGAACCACTCATTATGGCTGAATTTAATCTCAGATTAAATATAGATTAAAGATTTATCGATACAATTCTTGAAACTATAGAATCGTTCTAACATCCCAAGAGACTATTCCAGCTAGTACAAACAATTTTTTTAGGGCCTTCTTGTTCCTTACTTATGTTATTATGATATTTTAATAGTTTTAACGGCAATATTCAAATTTGCGGGATCCACGGATCCGCGTTTTGAAGTTGCGAGATCCAGTAGACTAACAAATGCAGAGGGATCCATACACCGGGCCCATGGTAGAACGTAAAGGTAACTGACAAAACAAGGGCATACCCTAGTCCACTGCCTACAACAATTTAGCTTCTGTCTGTAGATACAATAATTTACCTTCGGCCAAATGTCCGACGACTCCAGGATAACCCGCGCAGGTGAAGTTCCCATAGTCCTCGTAGATGCCGAACTTCAAGCCTTTGCCGTGTACCTGGTGACAAAGAGACAATATTTATTGAATAATTGTAACTGAAATTAAACGCATCTTGACTAGCGACTAAGTTGACTCTTGGCACTTGGCCTAAGTGGCATAGAAATGATTACGAAAGCATAAACATGCTTAATGTACTTCTAGATCGACGCAAAGACTCTGAAAAACCCCAGTAACTTCGTACGGCTGTATTTAACAACAATGAAAACACTATCAATTAAAATTTGAAAATATTAAATTTCTTCATTATTATACCTAAAAACGATAGAGGAACACGCCCAGTCGAATCGATTAAACATATATTATTATTTATTTTTACTCTTTATTTTTAAATCAGTAGAAAATTAAATATGGACACAGGTAACTATAAATATCCTAGATATGCAAAGGGCGGTCCCATATCGCTATAAGACCGATCTCTTCAAAGCAACTTTTAGGTTTTGACGAAAAATAGGAATTCAAAAGTGATCGACAGTTTCTCTTTCAAGTCGGTTCCTCATTTCTGAGAATGTGATCCCGCTTAAGACCAGCCAGTAACATTTACCAGGGTAGCGATTCTCTTATCATCTACGGTACCATCTACGGTATTGCAAACGAAAGCAACACTGACCCATGTATCAACGACAGAAATAAATAGAAAACTCCTTATTTTATCTTGACTGCTTTGTACATCTACATACGCCCTTAAGTAAACAATCCGAAATCGAAGGTCAACCTACATACAATATTTTGTAAAGGGTTCATCCGCCCGAGGGCCGCCGCTGCAACGAGTTCTACCGCTGAATGTCATAAATTGTCGTCTTGTATTCCAGTTGCATCACAACTTAATCCTACAAGTCCACTCGTATGTGAATGCTGTCAACTAATGTCGGTGGATGGATCAGTTATAAATGCTGAATATAATTTGATTTAGCGTCTCGATTGCTATTTGAAATGCTATTTAGAAGAAAACATCATAATTCACTTTATTTTTTTGCACTTGCATTACCGTTTAGACAGGTTACCTTAAATTTCCAAATAATACGCTTTTAAAAAATAAATCGGAATAGGACAAACTATGAACCCGCACGGCAATGTCTCCTGTTACCTAGATCATTTATTTTGGCGTTAGTCACGAAATACCATACTAAAGGTGATTACGACATCGCGTTAACGAGCAACGCTGACGCCGACGGTTCGTCGCTGCACCCACCCGACGGAAACGGTGAACACATAGTGTCTTCCTGAATTGACTACGACATGCGACACGTTGTAAGCCATCTACGATGTAATTTTCCGCGAACTCTATCACACGCAAAGGTCATATGAAAAACACGAATCTATGTTCGATTTAAGTTAGAGATGGTTATATTAAGATCTATGAAGGATCTAATCTGAATGATTATTTTATAACACCGTTATTACAATAATATTTACTAAATTATCAAACGAATTCGTCAGTCAAAAGGTTTATCGCGTCCTTACCAGCGTTATTATTTCAATTACTGCAATAAAAAGTTACTTAGGAACTAATTATATGCGCAAAAACTTAGCTACGGGCTATAATATTGAGCAAGAACGGGCCACAAATTACTAATAGCAACATAATTTGCTCTTTGTTAGATAATCTAACGTTACGAAATGTGCACGCAAAAATATCTCTGATCGTTACTACAACACAATATGACAAGCTACTGCCTTAATATGTCGACTAATGGTAGGTACTACTTAGCCGCAAATAGGGTTGGAATGAACTAATAATAATATTAGAATAATATTTTAGGACATCTCCACATCTCACTGTGTTATTAAGTATAATAGTCGCAGTATTATTGATCTGTAAGTAAGTATTCTGTAAGTATTAGGTGAACGTTGTGTGTCAATTGGTATCGACTACAATCTTTAAATCTTTTGTATTTGTATGTATGTAGTAAGCTGTATTTCTGTTGCAAATTGAGGAAATATATGTATATATGTTCCTAGGTAATATTTTGAAACGACATCTTGTTGTAATAAATATATTTTACATTAGTCATACAATTAATTATTACATAATCATACAATTAATTACTTAATACAATAATCATACAATTAATTTATTGGCAATTACATTTAACACAATCTAACATAAAGCTCGTTAAAGGCCTCAGAAGGAGAACGGAAAATTTGCGAGACGGGATATAAATGTCTCCGGTTCAAGTTGAGACAGATTTGAATTATCAATATTGACTAACATTTCTATATGTACCTATTTATTACAACAATATTACACAAATATAAGAAATAAAATGTAACTAAACTCAATCCATTAAAAATATAATTATATATAGTATTTATTACTTTTGGCAGCCCTAGATTCGAAAACTGTCAAGGTTACGCGAGAATGTTGTAACCCAAAAGTTTTGGTCACATTGTAGTACTGTTATAGTTTCGCGTCTCTTTTGTTCTTTTGATTTAATTGATATATAACTACATCAGTTGATAATTATCGTAGTTTTACAACAATTAGTTGTTTTACCACGGTGTTCCAGTAGATATCAATGTAGCACGAAAGCGTAGAAAAGCTTATAAAAACTTGCAAGTACAACTAGTGTTCATATTGGCCACGTAAGATGTTATCAGATTTTTCATTTATAGCTAAAGTATGAATTTAGCTAGCTATTAAGAAATAAATTTATATTTTTTACACAAAATATAAGTACCGAATCTAATGGATCATTGACATTTGTGTTAAAACTGCAATGGAATTGAAGTGTTGCTGCATCAGTCCCAAGCGTATTGATAATTGCATTTAACTCAATAACCAGTTAGTAACTAGTGAATTGCAATATGTGAGAAGTACACAAGAAATTCACTTGATATATCATCAAGTGAACTTTTGTTAGCTTCTGTAAGCTTCTGTTCTGACGCGCAAATCTTGTCTACGTTTGCGGTAACCAAGGTTAGTGTTAATTTTTTAAACTGACATATAATCCAGTTGTTCTTCGAAGTTGTTTTACGACATACTTTAGTCAAGATGAATGCATTTGTAAAATACGGCTCAGGAATACTACACGATTGCTAGGTTAAACTATCATTACTTATGGACATGAAAGTTACAAACGAATATTTATATTTATATTGAGTACCTATTGTGTGTCCATAAATATATTGAAATAAAATTATTTTCATGTACGATGCGACGTCAATGCGATTTTACGAAGTGCGAATGTGAACTTCACCAACTCGTATGTATTTATTTTAACAAGGCAATTTTTATTTACATAGATTAATGTTTCGTACTTATAACAAAAATCACAATGCCAAATGAAACTGGAATCCAATTTGCGGTTAAAGATAATGCTATGTAATACAATACACCACATTACATTAGTAACATTGTAAATATTTTAATTTCTTGATTTTTATTTAACACATCTTTTCTGATGTAAACAGTAGTATAAACATCAATCTTAAGATATATATCTTAAGATATATATGTATATATCTTAATCTTAAGATATACATATATGTAGGATATTTTAACACAACGTTTAAAAAGTTTAACACTAATGGTATGCCGTCGGTCAGAACGGTTGCACCAGTACACCGACGCCATCTCGTGGGAAAGGAGTGTTGCGCCACAGATGAGCCACTGGTACTTAACGGCACTTACAACTTCCTCTCAAACCTGACTCGTCCCGAACATGCTTATACGAATTTTAAATCAAAATTAAGCGCAACATTTTTCTACTATAAAAGGCTTAATAAGCCTCTTCAGTGAAGGAGTGATGTTTTTTATAACAGCCCCAAAAACGACTGGACACATTAAGATCTAATATAAATAGTGCTGTCGATGTAACCGCCGCAATTGGAATATTTAAATCGCGCGCCATCGTTAAACATGTCATGAAAAATTCAAATGAACGTTGAAGTAACCAAATGTGGTAACGTAGCTTAAACTATGTACATACGATACGTCACACCTGGTTATGTTACTTAGCAACAGTTGACAAAGTAGGCAATTCAATTGTGTGATGATCGGTGATACTAATTGTAAGAAACAAATCTACTTTACTTCACATTAAACCCAGCGGCAATTCATCAACTAACTTAGCAAAGGCGAAATTTTATTTAAGTTTGCTGCTTGACATAGGTAATATAACATAACCACATGAGTGTGGTCACTGCGCTACTCCCACTTTTCACTAGCTATTTTTTACGTCCCATCGAATAAGGAGCGCGCCCATTACTATATACTAGGCACAAATTATAAGTTTCCTACTTATATAATTTAATAAGATAGAAACGCAGTAAACGATACACGTACGTAGCTGGCGGACGCTGGCGCGGGTGAGCTCGTTAGTTATATAAGAGGAAGGATATTACATTGGAGACCTTGTTTATTTATGATCATCACTTTTTATAGCGTAGCAATCGAGCGGTGATTTATTGCGCGACGAGTACCTACACCTCGAGCTGTGACATTTTTATGCTGTTTCAACGTCTCAATAAACCCATTAATCTCGAACAATTGTCCGTCAATTGTCCGTCAACGGCATTACCGTTAACTGTGCGGAACGGTCTATCCCACATTTTAATGACAGGAGTGTTTAATACGAAATGCCTCGTGTGCCAGCACGTTCTACGAACAACGACATTGGGTACGGAAAACAATACTAAAATAATTGTCGCAACACCGGAAGTGTTTAATTATACAACGAAATATAAATTGTACGCTAGCTTAGCAGGATAGAGAGAGCTAGCAAGACAAAGATAGTTAGCAGGATAGAGATAGTATATTGTACACTGCAGTTTAACAATTGAGTGCGAGTCGATAGTTGATAATATAATCGCCGTCAAGCGCGTGAAACACGCACTCACAAATTTGTTTTAATCCAACATGAATTGTAGTTTACGTTAACGCGATCGAGTGAGAAAACTCACACTCGACATACGGATATTTAAAACTGTAATCTCTTACCGCAATATATGAATTTGAATAGCAGAAACGGTTGTTGTATAGATGCTACTGTTTTACAGTCTGTTTAATGTGGATTGTCGGTGAAATATCAATAATAAAACCCGGTTTATACACTTGTGTTCAAATCACTTTTATTATTATAATCACATCATCACACACAGACTCTTACGGGGTCGACAGAATTCAATTGAAATCGCAAAATACCATGGAACATTCCTTTAGCGGATTTTGGAAAATTTATGGTAATGATAAATGTGGTTATTTTTAGTTTATGAGTTATGGCTTCTATTCCGTTGTGAGACGTTAACCTATCTGTTCGGGGATTGCAATCGTGATATTAAGTAGCTTATGAATCAATAATAACGACGGTTACTGTTTAAAATGTGTTAATGTTATTTTAAATTTTTGTTATTAATTACAAAAAAAACAAAATGCAGTACGGCTAATGACATGAATTCCGACTCGGACTCAGTCTCTACAATGTAAGCTAGATTTGACATTGCGTAAGCTCAGGCCTAATCATGAATAAACACACACTTAATATTTTGATTACTAAAATAATATTTTAATTTAGTAGTAGGAGGCCTGATCTCGTACCTACCACAACCGCTACGATGGAATTATTCAGTTTTGCTGGTTTAAAAAGTCTTTCTAAACCGGGATTACACTTGCTTGTGTGTTCTTATTGCTAGGTATTTCACGGACAATGGTGACGATACCCCTGCTGGATGCTTCTTACATTACATGTAAAAGAAATTATGCACCCGTAACATTACGAGTATATATTATATTTGTATTCATATCAACGCGACCCTCGAACCTGCGCAAACTGCGCATAGAACTCTATGGACTTGTTAATGCTACCGTTACTTCCTAGGCGGCTATATACGAGTAACATTTTTTGAATAATTTATTATTTACAATATGAAACCAGTTACTTAACCATGCTTACTAATAGCCATTGTAATTTTAATTTCACGTCCATGTGCGTATTCAATTTTCCATGTAAACTTCTTCGGTTTATAGCCCTGAGTACTTACAAGTTTAAAATTAACTACATATGTCATCTGTGTATCTGGTACATATAAACAATAGGAAAATTCTATTTTTGCCACGTAACAGACCGAATATTTGTAGCAGTGAGATAGTTTAGTATAAGATCCGCCTATAACCTACAAATTCTGCAATCTATACCATGTCAGGTTCCGTCGAACTTTCAAACCAGTTTGATATTTCAAATTTCTGCCCGCTGCCACGTGAATTCGGCGTTTGATATTATCAACGTCACTGTATTAATATATAGGTACTATGATAAATTGCTCAACATCGAGTGTACACGAAACAAATGCTGGTACATAATTTTCCCAGGATTTTAAAATCATGCTAACCAGTTTAAGCTTTTGATATTGCATGTATTTCGGTGATTTTGATATTGCATGTACCTTGCACATCAATTATTCCGCTTATCTATATCATCTATATTTAAATATTTTATCATTAGGCCATGTCTCATACGTGTAAAGGTATACCCATTGCCGGATATGCGTGTCCTTACTGACCCGACTTGCTTCTTCTGCATTCATTACTCTCTCTTTCTTATGTTTACTTGTAACTAAAACAAAATATAAAGTGATGTCCTTCATTAAAAACAGTGTTTTGAACGTAGAGCCTAAAAAATAAAGTCAACGTATATAGATTTGACTAAAATGAATCATAATTAGGCAATATCCGGCCCGCCTTGGCTTGCCTATGATTCGGCCACTCAGAACAGTTTAAAAATGCGAACGAAAAAAAACAAAACAAAATCCTGGGTACACGGTGCAAAACAAAAGAATGAGAAATAAAATAAAAGTACTTTGTAATAAAGTATAAACTTTGTATAAAGTAATTGTTACTTTCATTATAAATTGTATTTATTGATTGTATTGTCGATTGAATCAGTTTTTTTTATAACTTCTTATCTACCTACTGTGTTAACAAACTTAAGTTTGGCCCGCAATTTTAGAAAGGTTGCTGATACCTGAAATGCAAAATCAGACGTGGATACTGCGATATTGAGATAATTTTATTTCATACGCACTGTTCGCAGGCGGAAGTCTAATGAATTAATTACTAATTATAAATAAGGCTACTTTTTATAATCCTTTTAGGAAAATGAGAACTTGTGAATGTAGTTTCAGATTAATTATTCCGTTAATCATGTGACCTTGCGTACCGCACTGCGAATATAAGAAACTTCACGAGCACTTTTTCATAATAAATAACAGGATTCTTGCATTTTTTTATAATTTAATTACAACAACAGCTTAGTATAACAACGTATTCTTCTTATATACAGTTAATTAAAACATTTTTGTTAGGATGCTGTGCTCCTTGGCTGGGCGCAGAGATCTGCTGGATGTTAATTTTGTGTATAAACTCTTGAGAAATGAATTAGACTGTCCATGACTTTTACGAAGAATAAA
>DWFO01001590.1:0-15438 GCA_018246595.1 Mimoniades nurscia nurscia | reverse complement strand
AACTACATATAATTATACTACTAACTACTTATTGTACTACACGCATTTCTTGCTCGAAGTGATGTATCGATAAACCTATACACCTGTTTGGCCTGATCAGAGGCCGGCTCTGCCAGAATGCTCTGAACAGTTCCAACATCCAGCAAGTTTACTTGCATGCTCTTGATCCATGCATCTCTTCTAATATGATGTTGAGGACATTCCCACAATAAATGTTGGATGTCCTCGTTTCTGTTGCATGTGCTGCAATTTGGCGATTGCAATTTGTTCATTAAAAACGCAAATGTATTTAATGCCATATGCCCAGATCGTAATCTAAAAGCTACTATAAGCAGTTGACGCCCAATGTTTAGGTCCGTAAACCACGGTATACGAGGAGGCTCGCTCTGCATTGTTTTGTACCAAATGCCTTTTTCCTTCGATATGCGATCAAAATATTCTTTCCAATTTTTCAAACACTTAATTTTGAATTTAGTTAGCTTTTCCGAGTAGTTTGGTTGAACATCGAGTTGTGCTCCATCCCATGCTGCTTTATTTGCTAGAAAGTCAGCCTCCTCGTTACCTAACAACCCTATATGAGATGGAATCCACTGTAATTTCAAATCCATTGTTGTAGTACTACACTGAGCTTGGTACAACTGCTTTAGTATAGAGTATGCCACTGAAACACCTCTGTAACCTGATGCACAACGAATTATGTGTTGCAAGGCACTCCTACTATCTGTTAGGATAACTACTTTATTTAAATTATTTTCTAATGTATATGAAAGCGCCTTTGAAATGGCAATCAATTCCAGTGACATAATTGATATATTTTTTGAAATTTTAAATTGAGACCTAACCTTATTTTTAAAATCGTAAAAGGATGCACCCAATCTATTCGCGTTTTTTGATCCATCAGTATAAATTTCATTAAAATTACAAAATTTTTTATTAATTTCTTCCAAAACACTGTATCTTAAGGCAGTAAGATTACATGTGATTTTAGGTACTTTAAGACATTCTAAATTAGTATGTATAAAATTATTGACATTTATATTACTAACCCATGTATTTAATGAAAACATATCAAGTATTTTGGAGGCATAAATTTCGTTTTCAGAAGTATCATTATACACTTCTACCAACAAGGGCTTCTTTTTGTTATTCCAATATCTACTATTACATAAGGTATCAAGATTTTCTAACATTTTCATTATAATATTTTCCTGAAAAGAGTGTGCTTTTAAACAATATTTATAACCTAGATATAATCTTCTCAAATGGAGCGGGGGAATGGATAGCTCTGATTCCATTACATGTATGGGTGTAGTCTTTATGAACCCACCTATGATTCTTAAGGCCTGATTTTGGACTTTTTCTAATTTTGTTAAATGAACTTTTGCACTGTTATCAAAAAGAAAACAACCATAGTCAAACCTACTTCTAATGAGTGTAATATATAGTTTTCTTAAATGAATAGGATGTACACCCCATGAGGAACACGCTAAAACTTTGAATAAATTAAGAGATTTCTGAGACTTCTGCCAGATATCATTAATATGTTTCCCCCAACGCAAAGGCGTATCGAGTCGTAAACCTAGATATTTAAAGTCAGACACAGATTCTACTGAGCGTCCATTAATTACCAGTTTTATATCATGCTTTTTACGACCTCTTGTGAACACACACAATTTAGTTTTGTTGGATGATATTCTTAGACCTACTTGTTCTAATAAGTTATTTGCCAATGTTACAGATTCTTGAAGATGATTTATATTACTTAACATGTTTGAACCAGTGGTAAAAAAACAAAGTCATCTGCATACTGAGCTATAAAAATATTTTGTATATGTTTACATATTTTATGTGTGATAATGTTAAATAACAGTGGCGACAAAGGATCACCCTGGGCTAAGCCCATACTAGACCATCTACAGATGTAGTTTGTATTTTCTGTATCAACAAAAACTTTTAAATGTCTTTCGCTTAAAAATTCCCATAAGTATTTACACATATTTTTACCTACATCAAGTTCATTTAATGCCAATACTAATTTGTCTATTAATATATTATTGTAGGCGTTTTCAATATCTAAAAAACACGCGACAGTTGGATTATTTTCACTAAACCCTATTTGAATCTGTGATACCAATCTTACTAAACAGTCCAAGCTCGATCGACATCGTCTAAATCCGGTTGTGACAACTGACAACACTTCATTTTTTTCTATGTTCCACTCAAGGCGTTTTGCTAACAAGGAAAGAAATATCTTACAAGTACAAGACATCAAGATATTAAAACGTTTTTCTGCCTTACTCCAATTTTTATTGTACATATTTACATACATTTGTTTGTCTCGATTCGCTCCTATGTTTGCTCGTGCTCCAATAAATTGTCGTTGTTTGTCTGCTCTACAATTCCCGTCGTAGCGAAATCATTTGCCGCGAATAATTGTTACAAACTGCTACGTACTCAATTTACAAAAATATTGTATTTTCACCTACATCTATGGATGAAAAAATTTATGTATAAATTTAAAATGTGGATGTATCGAAATGAACCAGATAGTAATAATTATTTATTTATTTATTTATCCTTTATTGTTGGTAACAAAGGGCGGACTTAATGCCAATTGGCTTTTTCTACAGTCAACCTAGGTAATGATGAAAGGTTGGTTGTAGGCACAGAAAACATTTATTTTCCAACAAAATATTTTATAATATTTTGTTGGTACATATATGTAGTAATATGAAATAGGTACAATCTATAAATATTACTGGTATCTCATGTGCTATGTGATTAATAATCTCAGATGCGTACACGATGTAAGCTTGATAGATGTGTGTCTGCTAGGTGGCAATTGCTTCCATTAGAGAAGCCCCCTAACAGCCCAATGTTCCAATATAGACAGCACTGCAAACAATCTATCCTAGATGATAAAGCAGTACGTGATTGCCTTGCCAACGCTACCGTATCAACAGCGTACAGTGAGCAAAACAGATTAATTGTGTCTGTAATAGGTGAACAATCACATGTTACTTATCTGATTAATATTACTAACGTTTCTGATTTTCTCATTATGAATATTTCAAAAAAAAATACTGCTCTTGTACAGTGTGGTTATAGGAACGTAGCGCCGAAAGTTTTTAAACGAATTTGTTCTTCGAATATACGGAGTGCGATCTGCGGAAAAGCTGTTTAATTCAAGTTCCCCAATTTACAATACATAACATCCCACGCAAAGTACGAATCAACGAATCACGAAAGTTAACAAATCATTACCTTATACCAGTTAATATTAAATGGAACTAAAACAAAATATTACAATAAACTAGTAACACTAGTAATATTACAATAACTCGAATGTATCGTACACAAAATTAAGACAATAAAGAAAACTCAACCCATTGTGCGTTCAACCTTCACAACGCCTATCAGTCCTGGGGGTAAATACCGTTTCTATATTGTTCTATTTGAGTAATACAAATATAGATGGCAAATACAATAACGGGAATCATGAAATAATAGAAGTTATTTCTCTTTTATTGGAACAAGTTATAGGTGAGCAAATCAATCTTGTACAAACGTTAGTCTTGAACAAATAAAAAAATATCACATCATGTACAATTCAAGTAATAACTATTGAATTTTTCTATCATATACGAGTACCATATTTATATCTTTCACTAGATTAGAAATAGTAAAAGTAAATAGAAAAAACGAATACTTGTAAATACCCAAACCAGCACTATAAATATGGGTTATTGAAATGTAAAGGCTACAATTACATATGTATATCTAATATGTAATTGTAACATAACATATTACGCCTGAATATTCCTTCCCCAGTCTTGTATCACGGGTGAGCCTATAGAATCGGGCACGAACCGAAACTTATACCTTTTAGTAATTGAGTAGTGGTTTCGAATTCAGGCTTCCCCTCCGTTAGAACTGGATTTAAATCCTGACGCTCATCTCTTTCCAAAAGTGTATTTTTCAAGATCAAATACTCGTATTACTCGTTAAACCATGAAGGGAACCATCATGAGGAAACTGGATCTTTATAGCTCTACATAATGTGCTCTAAGAAGTGTTAAAGCTGCCAATCTGCACTTGGCCCTCGTAGCAGATTATGGCATTAACTCTTCTCTTCTTATAGGAAACCCTGGAACAGAGAAACAATATAACTATAATAAGATTCATTACGATAATAATGAATTGTTGTGAAAGTTTTTACACAGTTTATTAGAATATATTTATATACAAGAATTCCTAACTTTCTCCTTCAAACACGAGAAATACGAGTACCTCTCAAATATATTGCTAAGAAAAACAAAGTACAACAAAACATTTTAATTAAATTAAATATTAAAGTTGAGTTTACGAAGTGAGGCGTACCATAATTAAAGTTAACAGAGGATTCCGACTTTCGCATCACTCGTTAAAAGTCACAAGTCATCTCATCTCGCTCCAGCCGCTTGGCGCACACACGACTTACAGCTGATAGAATTACCTTACAATAGATAGAGCGAGTATTTCTCAATTCTTCGTCAGCGCCATGTCAAGGGACGTTACGAGTAGATGGTTCATTGAACAAACGGAATGATTCGCTACCATTTAATGGCGTTGTAATTTATAGAAAATTAACATTACATTTATTGTAATTTATAAAATGTCGTAAAAATAACACTCAGAATAACCTAAAAAACTGAAAAAAAAAACTAATTCTAACATACATCACACATATGGCGTTTACAATACCCCAGGTGTTCTGATAAAATCATCTTCAATTAGGCGATACGTTCCGAAGTTCTTTAGGGGCAGTGAGAGCTCCCGGTATTGGAAACCTCGTGTGTGCAGCCGTCCGATTCCGGGAAACAGCAAAGAGCAAAGAGTTTGTGCTTCCTGCTTCGAAAGTAGTACATACTAATGTCGTAACTAATTATTACAAGCGATGTGCCCATGCATAGCCCAATTCGCATCTCACTTTACGTGTAATTCAGAAACTATACTATTTGCATTTATTTTTAAAAGTAGTGGGGACATAAATTATATTCTTCTGTGATGTACTGAGGAAACTAGTATAAACAACATCATATATCAATTAGAAATAAATTCCCTATTTTATGTTCAAAGTTTATCTTATAGCCAAAGTTTATTATGTGCCTACGCTTATTTTATGACCAATTTTTCATACATCACAAATAAAATCGTTTATCTTATGGGTAGTATTCCCAGAGTTTTTATAAGTTTAACTCACTTTATGTTATATACATATTTAGCTATACTTTAATTTATATTTAGGACATGTGACATACGTAGGCTCATCAACGTAAAGATGAAAATGTAACGCCCAGTCGTAAAACGGAGTAAACTTAAATTAAGGTCTCGGATAGTTGCTACTCCCAAGAGCTAACACTCCAGACCCTAATGGCTTTGGGATGCATGAAAGGAGCCTTCCCGAGCGGTGACTATATCTGAGCACATACTGCCCGGCGCACCCTGTACATTGCGACTAATCCTTTCACCACGATGGCTGATCACTCACGATCAGCTATCGACTCGACAAAGAAGAACAATGACTTTAGGGCTCCAAGTACCTAGAGTTGTGTTCATTAAAGACACGAAACGTGAAACGTGGTAGATTTCTACACTCCTCTGCCTACCTTTTCTTGGATTACGAGCGCGACATTACATTATTCTATTCCATCGTACCTTGAAACGCAATACACTATCCGTTTTTGATTACTACGAGTAGCACCGTAATTTGCTACGGCAAGCCAAAAAGCAATAAGTCTCGTCGGCAAATTACTATACTGCGCAAACATGACGCCTAGGGGAGTAGCCGCAAACAAAGCTAGTTTATTAGAAATACAGTCCACATACACATACATAGCCGTACGTATATACATAATGATGAGCAAAACAGTAGGGTAAGCAGACAGGTTAGTATAACAAACGGGTTTCATTCTCGAGAGTATTAGCGTATCAGCAAGAATGTGGTTAGCAAGATTATCTGTGAATAAGTTACTTAGGAACTATATAAGTGTATCTTATCGATTAAGATTTATAAGATATAAAATCTTTTAGTCTAAGTTTCAGCATCGTCCTGTATTGCAATCCTATTCGATATAAGCCTCTCATGAGGTAACCCCTCAAGGGGTCCATATTCCAAGTCTAATCTAATTTAAGTATGTCTAAGTGTATCTATTTAAGTGTATTGGGAAGTGAAATGAAAGGAAACATTACCTGTAATGTAATGTAGGTATCCGAAGTGGGCGCCGCGTGATCGTAGAATTTGGGATAAAAACAAGGCAATAGAAAGCCGGTTTATTGGAAATAGAACAAACAAAAGAGCGTATCAACACACAAAGCAGCAAACAGACCACACATCAAACATCCTATTGTACTTGAAATGTATTTGAACGAGTTTCGCGTTTTGTTCCATCTTAATAGCGACTCAAATAACTATCACTTTAATGTATTTGAACGAGTTTCGCGTTTTGTTCCATCTTAATAAATTGATTAAATGACTATTATTTAAATGAGTATAATGGTATATTTACAATGCAATAAAATATACTTTATTGTTCACCGAATGCTGTACACAAAAGGAAATATAAAAAAAGATGACCGCAGGTGCGGTGGTAGGCCAACACGGACCTATCTTGCTCAAATAGGCCAGACACTGGCTGATGGCGGAGTCAGAAGTGTCCGAAGTTAACGTGCCTGTATAAACAGAGTGATGAGTGTAGAAGAAGCGCGGAAGGTCTATAAGGATAGAGATATTTGGCATTCAGTGCTCTCTGCCTACCCCGTGAGGAAATATCGCGTCAAGATATGTATGTAACAATGTTATGTATTATTACAAAAATTTATTATCTTCATATATAGCTACAAATCAAAAGGAAAATATTTATAACTCCAATAAATAGAATTCAGACATACAAAACTGCTCGCTTGTGTACTTTACTAGTACCTAGTATGAAATCATTCCGAGTAATAGCTACCGATTTATTAAATGACAATATATTTTTGCTATATTTATATTTTTAAGTTTAAAGTACCGACTGTCAATGAAAATATTAAATCTTTTAATATCTCATGAATTACATAGGTACTTCATAAATAACTTAATGTCGGCTCAGATTTTAAAACTGAAACATATGTAATATTGTAACGCAGAATATAGCACGTTTGAGGCTTGTCTGAATATTTTATGTCGTTAAAATTTCCCCCGAGACATCGCGTCGTTTTTGATAAAACTTTACGGCTTTCTTAACTTCAACGGATGAGATGGAAAATGGTCCATCGCTTACGTCATACTTGTATGTACGTATATGTATGTATGTACATGTATGTATGTACAGACATTATTTTATAAAAGGTCCGCTCAACATTCCAGTATATAATAAATTAAAAGTCTTTACATACACTTTTAATTTATTTTTAATAATTTAAAGAATGTCTTTACATTCTTTTTTAAAAGGTATGCTCAACATTCCAGTATATAATAAATTAATCTATGGCATACTAAGCAAAGGAAATATTAAGAAGCAGTGTACAAAACAGTTTCTCCTCTGAAGCCGGCTTAAAACGACTTGACAAACGATTGACCACACAATCCTTGCATAACCTAATACACATATGCAATACCATCAGATCGTTCCCGTGTCTGTGTGATAATGTTAACTCTAGCAATTCATTTATATGTTCATCTATTTTTCATACCCGTAATAAATTTTTAACCACTCTGCCTAAAATCTGTTCATCATCATCGCCCTATTGCAGTCCGGAGGGATTATGCCCATAATCCCCACGCTGTGCATGCGGGTAGGGGATCACAGAGCACAGTTCCTCGCACCGCCTACGATGCTGTCCAATGTTCACGTATTCATGTGTAATTCAATTAACTACATTATGTGAAAAATCCACAGCGTCATCATATAGCCTTTTATCGTTCAATTGTGCGACACGAGCCTCACCTAAAAATGCGACGTGTTAAGAAAGTAGTCTTCCAGGCTGGCCTAGTGCTGGTTGGCAGATAACTCTCAGATATACGAGTTTCCTCACAATATCGCTCGTTATCGTCAAAATCAGTAACATGTAATGTTAACCCGACACAAGAAATTAGTTCTAAACCTTCAAGTTATATTGAAAATTATACAATTATTAATTTTGCCTTGAACTTTCTACGGACGGCAACGTCCACGTGTAACTGCTGTGTTTTCTCTCGTCTGCTCTTCTCTTGACGAAATAGAATTGGTATCATATTGCATAATTAAAACAAATACATACAGTTAAGAATATAATTTATTAGAATCGTTTATTCAGGACGAAAGATAACAGAAGAATCTTGAAATCCAAATCTAAATAAAATGTTCCTATTTTACATTCGTACAATACAGTTTTAAATTCTACAGAATTCAATTCGTTGTTCAACTTATAAGAAGCAATATTAAATACATTGATATTAAAAAATATACTGTATATATTCGTAAAACGAGATGGTTAAGATAAAGCTGTATGTTGCTATATACACATAAACAAAGTTACATAATTACACTTGTATTACAGATAAATGCGCCATTGTATAAATAAAGATATTTTTTTATTGCCAGATATAAAAATAACATTTTATAATACAGCAATTTTAAGACAGTCAATTTACTGCTCAAATATTGTTATGAATTAAAACCGAATATATTCTTTTGTCTTTATATCACACAAAAAAAATGCGTTTGAAAATTGACTTCCGGTCATCAGATCCCAAACTAAGCAGTGGTTGCACTATGGCAGCCAGACAACTGTTGAACTTATGTATTTATTGATAAATACACACTCAAGTACATAATATTCGTTTAACATACTTAGAAATATAAAAACCATTCGTGCTCACCAAACAAATATTTGTCCGAATAGGGATATCAACCCACAAATTCCGTCTTGGCGGGAAAAATCAATAACAGCTAAGCTAACATTCCAATCTTTTGTCAAGTATCATAAAAAAAACAGCCTATTAGAACTATAAGAACAAGCGTTATCTCGTATAGCGAAAACATATAGAAATGTGATACCAAAAACATGAAATTCCCAATGTTTAATTTATTAGTAGATATTACCCCGTCAAAAAATTCGATATTGAAACGATTATATATGAGGGACGCTTTAGAAAGGTAAATGTAAAAAAAGTAGACCCACAGTTTGGTGCTTTGGTTTAATTATTACTCGAAACTAAAACTAGATCGTTAATTTTTATTCCTACTTTTAGCAAAGCTTTTATCAAAACTGTTTATAGAAATCGAAGTCCTACAAACCGATACATAAAACTACCACGTTCAGCATGAATACGAATACTTTTAGCTATTATGTACAGTTATTAGACAATATATTTAGCTTTACATAAAATAGACCTTAGATACTTGTTTACAATGTACCTTTAGCAGTAATAAAGTTAAGTTTATATAACATCATATCGAAAACTCGTATATAGAGAAGATTTAGAATATTAACAAGATAATCAAATGTACGTACATTATATACAAAATTTTAAATAACTATTACAATTTTTTTTATTTTAAATTTTCATTTTATTAACATTTCTGATTTACGCAAAGCTGATTTACGCTTAGATCAATCACGATATCGATGTGTATTAAAAATGATTTCAACTCATCAACCCTTCGATGCTTCACAGTCTGACACAATTCTTCCTACTGAACGAGCAGAAACCATAGTCCAGATACAACCCACGAGATAACTTGACCCCTGCATAAAGACGACAAAGCTACTTATTTGTAAAGCGCGAAAAAGTCTCTAAAATCAGATTTTTGGCAGAGTCTAAGATGTAGTTAGCAAACTCTATCTAAATTGAAAAAAAGTGTTTAATCATCGAAAAATTACATAATATATGTATATAGCACACAGGTCACTAGTGATTCCGTACGGATTAAGCCAGATGATTCCTCATAATGGTTACAGCGCATATACATATCTACAACTCAATAAACTGACTCTACCGTAAAAAAATCATTACGAATAGAACACATAAGAAAAGATAATATACAATAATATAAAACTATACAGAATTATCAGCATATATTATACAATGTCTAGTTTAGTAAAGAGTATATTATCTTTGAAAAAGACTTTTGTAAATAACAATTCAATAAATATTAATAGAAAATAATAATATAGAAATATCGCATAATAAAATATTACTAATATTGTGGATTAAACATGTTATATTTTGAAAGCACCAATAATACATATTTGGACAGCAACGAAATATCAAGTACAAAGTATCTTTATACTTGGGAACATAATTATTTAACTTCGTCTTTTATACAACAATTTAACCATAAACCTTGTATATTATATTATAATAGACGTGAATGTAAACTTAAGACAATCTAGTTAATATTAAAGTTAAATTTCATCGTTACAACGTGTTCCGACACAATACCTATACTTTGGCAATACACATTTTTATACACACTTCCGACCTTCATTAAGCTAACATTCCTATAAACATAAATAAAACTAATGAGATCGTACCTTCTGAATACGAGTATGTAATATTGAAAGATACTATTTAAAAGTGAAGTTAAATATAAAAAATATTTCTAAGAATCCTTTGAATATAAACTACAATAAATTTCTTTGAAATAATCATACTATAATTCTGGCGAGATTTCTATTAAGATACCTATATATTACATTCGGTAGATACCCGCTGGTAAAACATACATGAAACAATTATCAGATGGTCGTAGTTCATAAATCATAAGAATACATAATTATAATTACACAATTATAATCATATTATTATTATGTTATAGGTGTTTCCAGAGAACCATGTCAGAATGCGAAACATAGCCAACCTCTGTTACTCGTACATTCAAAATGTATCGCAAAGATCTAACATTTATTATTAAAATGAAAATGCGATTAGGTTTGATTTACAAAATATTATATATGTATGTGTGAGTAAAAATCATGTTTTAGGGAAAGGAAAGTATCATCAACCATCATCACCACCATCAATAAAACTTTTATTCTTCCACTGCCGTTCACGAGTTCACAGTTCACATTGCCGATCCTTCAACGCTCAATTCCCATTAGTGCAGGGTCGGTGTGAAGCGTCATGACATTTTAATCGCATAATTTTATCTCTAATAACTAATTAAATTATTTAATAGTTTCTATTTATAGCAGCACAATTTTTATATGTTACATCTGTAATTTTAACTCAAATATTTCAAACTTGTAACGACATTCAAAAGCATATGCTATGCTTTAGAATGTCATAGCATTTACATAAAATTATCAACAAATTTAGTGCCGTACATGAAAACGTAACTAAGATTTCGCGCACACTAAACGATAAAACAGCGCTAACAGCTAATTTATAGGCGGAAAAAGCCCGTGGTTAATATAGAATAAACGTATTTTGCGAACCTCGGGATAGTCCAACTCCAATGTACTTTTATGGTGCAGGCAAAATGTAATATACTAATCGAAATTATTAGTCACTGAAAGCCATGAAACCGGAAATGCACATATTAATCCAGCCAAACGAAATATTGAGAATCATCCGCATAAATAAAAAAATTTAAATTATGGCAGACTCCAGGGGTCTCGGGTTCAGTTACTGACGCGCAACTCTCTACAAAAAATGCATTTTAAGATTTAACATCACTTTCTGTAACGGTGAAGGAAAACCTGACGAGGAAACCAGCACACCTTATAGTTGTCCATAACATTCATTAAGGTGTATGAAATCTGCCAACCCGCACTTAGATAGTATTCCAGACAGTGGTCTTAACTTTTCTTTCTAAGAGGAGCCCGGAGTCCAACGGTGGGACAAAACTTTAAAGGTAAAAAAAGTTAAAAGTTACTAAATTACAGACGAATTTCGAATACTGCAAGATAATAATTATTAGTAGGTACCACATAAATTGCACTAAAGACACAGTGAAACGACAAACAGTATGAGCGCCTAGTGTGTAGCGAGCCTAACTGAACGTACGTGCAATATTCAGTCTGATAAACGGAAACTATAATACATATTTAAACACTGAAAACGCTGCGATGTCAAGTTTTACGCGCCATTCAGCGTAATTTTATAGCGAGGTGACGTTATTACATTTTCATAAAATTACACTACGAATAATTTTAAACTGAAATATGTACTGTTTAAATGTAAATACTGTAGAACTTAAATGTAAATTCGTGCGAAGGATAAATTTTGTATGAAATTTTTTTGACACATTTTTTATTATTATTTCGCATTTTACATTACGCTATATTAGTAACAATGAAAGAAAATCAAGTCTATTTTTAAACACACATATCTATTAATGATAATTTGTAGAAAAGAACATGAAATTACAAATTTATTCAATCTATTATAACATTAGTATCACGTTTGCATAATAATTAAATAGTAAAGATCGGACTACACTAGGAACATTTGTGTCATGGTTGCTCTGAAAACACGCATGAATAAAAAAGGTACTAGTAAAAATTTGGTGAATATATACATTACATACTATATATAAACATATCATCACGCCTGTAATTCCCGAAGCGGTAGCATTTTAGCAGTTACGTTTACGTCCGACTATGGAATAGGTGGTGAGCCTATTGTCATACACCGGGCACATATCCAGACTCCGAGCCACTACTAGAAAATCTAAATTAGAAAAATTTTGTAGTGCCCGACCCGGGAATTGAACCCAGGACCTCCCGAACCGCAGTCGCACTTGCAACCAACACGATGAACAAGGCAGTATATACTATATACATAAATGACTAAATTATATACTCCGTAGCGACCTCACTGCGATCGACAGAAGAACGTAAAAAACAATCTAAGTTAGGTCCAACACTAGTCGGGCTGACTCGAAAAAACAAACATGGGTTAAGCTCTGGCACATAATTTAATCACATAATAGAGTAGAAAAATTTGACATAATACGGAATATTCGCAGAGTGAATTATATTTGTTACAACTTGACATAAACCTAATGAACCTAGAATCGGTAGGATGGACACTACAAGACAACTTGTTTGATTAAACCAGGATCATGACAACAAGAGAATTTTTTTTGTATACATTATTCAATAGAAATACATAAAGAACCATTAACTGTTATAAGGTATCGAAAGTATCATGTAGTAAAACATGTAACAGAAACATTTGGTCTCATTAATAAAGTCACGAGAGAGCTTTGGATGTGGTAACGATTTTTGTTCGGAGAGGTGGGGGCGAGGGGAGGGGGAGTGACGCGTCAGTGCAAAAAATCGACTTTGTGTTGCTTTTTATTATTAAAACCTTATATTGCTTCTCGCATCTTATTATATTCCTTACAAAGTCTCATTCCTTACTCATTACTAAAGAGTAGTTTCCTCAGAACAATCTAAAACATATCCCTTTATGTGAACCCGTCTCAATATTGATAATGAATGGAGTGTCTTTGTACCTTTACCAAATAATGTGATCCATTGATAAAACAGACTTTACAAAACAATATGGAATGTTTCAAGTACGTCTAGAAATAATTGTTACGTTAATTCCACATGATTTGAAAGTCAGAAACGTAGTGATATTATGTAGTACAATTTATTAAAAATCGGTGATACGTTATATTACTTTTATGCTTCGTCTGTTTCACATATTTTATTTTTATATCAATAATACGTTACAAGGAAAGGAGGAGCTCGGTTAACACAATTTTCTTGACTGATTCACAAACTTTCCACCTCAATTTTTAAATCTTATTGAACATTTTCACTTTTTATTCCGTGTTTTAATTAGTCAAACGACGTCAACATCCCCACATGACTTTGCACTGAGGCTTGTCTGGATACTTCTTTTTCAAAGCTGTAATAATTTTCGTGTACCGTTGATTGTTGAGTCGCTCGGCGGGGTTGTTGCGCGACCCGTTCCGAGGGACCGCCGCGTGACATAGAAACGCCCCGTCCAGTACCACCATTCGGTACTCTTGTAGACACAATTCTAGCATCTAAACAACAGTTAAAAATCTAGTTAGACTAAAAAATACGTCGTCGATGCTTTTAAAGATTTTTGTACACTCATTAACCGCAAAGCCTATATTAAGGTTATGTAAGTTACATGTAGCATAAATAAACAACACATTCAAATTTTACTAACACTAACAGAACTAGAACCCACTGAATAAAAGTCAATTAAGTAAAAAAAAACTTTAATCAAAAGAAAAATTGAAAAAAATTATCAAAAACCGAACATAGTGCGACATGTTTTCACATCGTACGTCCTGAATGTTACCGTGTCGTTATTGTAATATCTCTTGAGATAGAAAATAATGGACGCATATCTGTACAGGTTGGATTTGAGCGCTCGACGTTTGGTCTCTCTATGCGGCTTTACGTAGAGACGACGGGCGGCGTGACAAAGGAAACCTCCATCGAGAACTACCAAAGTGTAGTTTTGGAGACATAACTCAAGCATCTAAGAAACAAGAGTGACATCTCTATTAATAATATCTTGAAAGAATAATTCACTCTAATTAACAACCTGCTCTAGGCTCGTTTGTTAACATCCGTCTACAGCGGTGCCAATTACCTACTTTGTAAAGTTAATTTGGTGCACACAATGAATTGCGTCTTAATCTATAAGGAATATTAACATACATGGCAACATTAATATGTTCGCAACCCATAAATGTAGTCTCAATAACCCATTAGTATGTTAGCTACAACGCAATAATATCCAACCATCCAATATCGACACGTGAAATTTTAAGAATATTCTTCATAAAATTTCATAGCGATCTGTCAAAAATGTAAGTAATATTATCTTCACGATGTGATTAATAATTAATAATTTGCAATATGATTAATAATTACATTATTACAACTCAGTCACGTAAATAAGAATTAGAATTAACATAGAAAAATCAAATGTGCTAGTTTCTTTGAACATAAATGAACTTAGAAATATAATTAAAGTTAGTCTTACCACTTTGGTCATATAGATAGAACAGTTCGGTTAGAGTAGGTACTAGGTAGGTTCTAATACCTAATTTTATTAGACGATAAAGTTATGGAATTTGATTAGTAAAAGGGCTGATATAGACACACGACAAGCTGTACTGTACAAACCAGAGCTGTACTGCAACAATGCAAATTTCCATGTATTTATTTTGAAAGAGTGATTTTTTCACACTAATTTTTTTCTCCTGACCGACTGTATCCTAAAAGCGAACTAAAGTCCCATAAATGCACCATAACAAAGTCTGACATTTATCAAATGCCGCCACATCGTACCGAAGTAAGAAAGAAGAAAAGGAAGAAAGTTTCATTCATAAGCATGTAGCAACACATAGATATATTTTCAAATTCAAATTCAAATCTCATTTATTCAAAATTGGTTCATAAGAACACTTTTTGTACGTCAAAATGATGCTA
>DWFO01001589.1:0-15440 GCA_018246595.1 Mimoniades nurscia nurscia | reverse complement strand
AGGACCTCCCGTTCGGCAGTCGCACTCGCAACCAACACGACCAACGAGGCAGTCAATTATCATTATTCATTATCATTATCTACAAGAACTTTGTAGATAATGATAATGAGACTTGAGTATTCAAGGTACTTCAGTGACTGTCACAATATATCATTTACAAAGAGCGGAGTGTGCGGCTTCCTACAACGACCAACATTTACTCTTAATAAGACAACGTAAACCCAAGTATACGCATCAAGTATCTACGCCGTAGAAGTTTTGCCGATTGATTTTTATTTATTCCACCTTTTCATTTTTTGGCCATTTAGCCTTGATGTACGTTCATCTTGTTCAACTTGCCGTGTGTCACGCACACTAATGCGGGGAATAAGGATGATTGCGGTGTGCGGTTCGTTAGGTCGAGGCGAGGATTCGGTAATACAAAATTGCTGCGATGTTCGAAAATAAAATTCTAATTAAATTTTTTCAATATACTATGTAGGTATTTGCTATTTGTTAATATTTTTTTGATTTATTTAAGTACATAGTTATTTCTCTGTCCAATTTTAAAATTTAAATTGTTTGGGAAAAGTTCAACCAATTAAGTTATTGTACACATTATCTCCTGCAATGTCTGTGATATTCAGCTTTTGGTACCAATATTACACGGTGATCGTAAGTGGTCGCTTTACCTATCAAAATTGCGCGCCCCAGAAGATACCAATACGATGTTGGATTTGAGGAGAACTCGCTTTGCGCCTGTCATTAAAAGCCCCATGACTTGCTCATATTTAATTTTACATGTGCGCGGTAAAACGAACATGCTATCCAACCCACGTAGGACTACAACAATCTCAAACAATAATAACCCCAGACTACATAAAGCGGGTACTAAAATAACCAGACAGTTGATAATCTACATAATGTAAATTTCTAAATACCTATATTCCATATATAATTTTACACTTAGACAGAGCAAACACTCGCGATCATCACACGAATGTTGGCCCCAGACGGGAATAGAAACCACAACCCACTGCCGGGAATAATATTTGACATCGCAATGTCAAGAGTACGCGTAATTGTCCAATTTTGGTTTGTGGTTCGTCACACGGTGTCGGATCTCCTGAAACCGTGTAAATATTTAATAATTTACATGAATAAGCTAAAATTTTAGGTTATACGTAGGTACATCTTAAGTACGACCCGCTATTTAATATATCTCTTCGTGTGGACATTTATTTCGAATTTTATTTGCACATAATATGTAAACATTAAAACAATAATACATACATAGTTATTATACACACTTAGTTCTTTTCTCATTTCAATAAGAAATTCGTTTTTAAATATATATATATATATCGACTGATCACCAGAATACTTTTAAAAATTCGACTTAATTAGCACTAATAAAAGTGAATTTGGTATTTACTTGTTAACGCTCCCGTCTGTGTGTCGCGCTCGAACTCGGGTAATAAACCAAGTGCGGTTGGCGGTTCGTTACTCAATTGCGTATCAACGAATACGCGTATATTGCAATTAACGAGTTGCACGATCTCGTCGATCATCATAAGCCGTACGAGTTTTAATGGCGTTACATTACACATTTTAATACTTATTGTATTTACGAGTGTATCAGTAGCATTCTTATATACATATTATATGCATCACTGTTGCTACCCTTGCATGTACAATAAAAAAGAATTGTGAATCGAAATCAGATTTTTTTAACCGCAATAAAGATTCGCTGCCTCGTTGGTCGTGTTGGTTGCAAGCGCGAATGCCGTTCGATAGGTCCTGGGTTCAAATCTCGGGTCATGTACCTACTATTGGATTTTTCTAACTTAGATTTTCTAGTAGTGCCCGGTGTATGACAATAGATTAACCACGTATTCTAGAGTGGGACTTAAACGTATCTGGTGAAACGCGAAAGTGTACTACACTCTTTTGTACACCTCTTTCGAGATACCAGGCGTGAAGTTACGTCTACTAAAGATTCAAATGTTTTGTTTTCTACGTAGCCTGACAATAAAATATTTGAGTATTATAAGTTATTAAATGCATTTTCCAAATTTATAACATAGGTACTTAACGGAATTCGGAAGAATTGCAGAGTTGAAAATTTGCTTCTAGCGGGAACATATGCAAACGTGCACTATATTATTATTTGTGAGACAAACGATCAATAGACTTCAGTGTTTTAATAGAAAATCCATACTTTCGGTCTGATGTGGTCCGTGGAAATATATAAACAATCTTACGAATGAATATATGTTTTCTCCATACATGCCACACAATGAGACGAAGTTAAGACACAGCTGTATTTTAATACTACTACACTTCTAATAATACTCCTACCATAAACAGTGTCTACTTATGTTTGACGTAGACTACCGGTTTTTACGACTGCCTTTTGTCTATGGTCTGTGATTTCATAAGTAATGTAAAATTTTAATCGAAATTAAAAATCAAAATAGATAAATTAAAAATAAAAAAATTGCATATTAGGTTAGTTCATAGCCGTTATTAACGTCGTCATTAAGCAAGCCATAACTTTCTACCAAGCAGTCGTACTCGTATTTACCGGCCATAAGACATACATTGTTGTAGAAAAAATCTTTATTTAAAAACTTTATTTCTCTGTTCAAGTCACGTGCCCTTCGAAAACTTGAATTGACAACGTGATGTAAATAATCAACATGTTTTTTGACACCGTTGAATACACCGAGTATTCGGAATATGAATACGAACCTCAAAGAATACTAAACTAACACTGTAAGTATTTACTCAAATATCTTCGGTATTTGTTTGTAAATAGAGAAAGTAAACTACGAAAAGCGTTAAGATTTTATGCTTTTCAATATTTCTAGGTCGGTAGTTATTTTGGTAGAGAACTTTAAACAATTTGTGGGTAAGTGTAAGTGGTAAGTGTGGTAGTAGTGTAAATAGTGTTAGTAGTGTTGGTAGTGTAAGTAGTGTTAGTAGTGTAAGTAGTGTAAGTAGCATAAGTAGTAGTGTTAGTAGTGTAAGTAGTAGTGTTAGTAGTGTAAGTAGTAGTGTTAGTAGTGTAAGTAGTAGTGTTAGTAGTGTAAGTAGTACTGTAAGTAATAGTGTAAATAGTACTGTAAGTAGTAAGGAATATTGAACAATGTGTGGGTCCAGTAGTACATTTATTCTGGGAGACGATCAGGGTCGATAGAAACAATTTTAGTATTTAAAAAGTTTTTTCCACCGCCATAGTAGAAAATAACGTACAATTTTAAAACACATATAATCGGGTATATTCCTAAATGTGAACCGGGATCCTACCGTCACACCTTAGTTGTTCGAACCTACTAACTATACCTTTACACTATCATTACTGGACTTTTAAAGCTACGTTTAAAAACATATCTACTTGCCAATTTTGCCGTACATTCATCGCCGGTTTGTATATAAACGCACCTATTCGTTAGGTACACGACTAAAAATATTAAATTACGATATAAACCACAAAACCGATACACAATACGATACTGATGTACCACAGAGATACTTCAGGGTCATAGGTCATAATATAATCACGATATTATTCCGCTTCCACCCCGTGACTGATTGTTATTTTTTAAATATCGATTGCAAGTTATTAACCCTTTGTTCCATTTCCAATATCTTCTTAGTTTTCGCATAATTCCCTAGTACTTAATACATGAAGTTATGTATAAATGACTCTGAAACTGGCGTACATGTACGAAGAGTGTGATAAATGTAAAAGCACGTTTTGTTTATACGAATAGAGATAATTGGCACTCCCCTGCTTACCCCGCGACTATATAATAACTTTGGCGTGGTGATATAATAATAAGTTCGTAATTAATTAATGCACATACAAAAGAAAATAATTGTAAATCATCTTAATGTATATTTTTATTAATAATTCTATTAGGCCTAAAGGTTTCACATTGTGCCATTTTGTTTCAATACAAATGATAATGTCTAAAGTCCTTGCATTATCAGTGTATTTTGGCAGTTGACAAAATCGAAGTGACGGTGCTTTTTAACTTTCACATGGGCGAAACTCATAAGTTATGTCATAGATATTCGAAGATAAGATAATCTGTGGTTCAGATCGCTTTGAGAAATTTAGCGTTATTCCTAACTCAATCTGCACTCTTGTACCGAAGTAAACATTCGAAGAACAACGTTCAACGGTAAACATATAAAGGAACATTCTAGAACACGTAGCGTAGTGTTTAACTAAACAGGCCAAACTTGGTATAAACATGCATACCGTAATCACACAGCAAACTTCACTAAATGTTCGTACTCTGCATATAACAAAAGTGAGCCTAACTTTCGTCTACTGTTAATTATACTACTTGTAATACAACACATATTTTTATTAATTATAACTAACTTTCTCCACATTCATGAACTGTTTCAATATATCGAGGTAGACCCTTATTCCAAATACCAACTCATTTATAGATTTCATTAAAGTAGGTACTTGGGTTTTTCCTAAACAGAAACGAGGTATGAGCAATCTGCCACATTGGTTAAATGAGGATAAGTAAATTTTGTATGCTCTAGATAACTTAATGGGGAAGTCTAATGTGGATAGGTTTATTCCAATATGTTTCCTTCAGCAGTTTCATACATTACGAGTAATTGTAAAGCCGTTTGCAATTTTGTGATCTAGAGGTGTCAGAATCACAATTCATAATCACCTATGTATCTGATGTAATTACCATAACATATAACTATGAATTCCACAAACCACCATAAACAGATATAATATTGTAAATTATATAAGACCAAAAGGTTTTTACGATGGAAAAAAATCCAAATGATGGATTGGCAATTACGCTGTATTCACCGTATATACACATGGAACCAATTCCTGGTTGACCTTATACAGGAAATGAAAATTAGTAGGAAACGCACATTACCAAAGTTATACGATAACTGGAACAAAACCATGCTAAAATATTATCAGTTATAGATTAAGTATAATGTTCTGCATGATTTTAACCCCCATATTACCAGTTACTTTTACGTTACCTATTCCATAGTGAAATTTAAATGTACCGGTGAAACCTGGGAGGGTACTACACTACTCCGCCTACCTCTTTGGGGATTGCAGACGTCACATTTCGTTTTTTTTATAGTGTTCTGTTCGGCGTAGAAGCCCACATTTGGCCAGCGTGACACACTATGGCCTTAACTCTAGTCAGTATGAAAATAGAACCAGGTACAACATATCGTAAGAACGGTAAAAGTGTGTTTGGTGATGAAGATGATATAAAATGAAAATCCGTATAGATTTCTATACAGCTGCATGTCTTACAAAAAATAAAAATTTGAAAGTAATGCCGTATTACAATACAATGCATCTTCTACTTATACCATTTGTTTCCTGATGCTGATTGCAGCCAATCATCATCCCATTGATGAGTATCAGTCTCTATGCGACTAGGAGACCCTTGGAATATAAAACAACAAGAAACGCTTTATCGTGTATCGTGTGAACTAAAATACATAAAGGAGTAACAGAGTTGGATAAAATGAACAGGCAATCTTATAGCTAAAACACCGATCTACTCGTATTATAGACAACCCTAACTGAATGGAGTTTATTTAAAGATAGGAAAATGGGCAGGCTATAAAAAATGGTCACTTACATTTGCAAAATATGTAATATTTAAGACGAGAAAAATAATAATAAATTATGATGTCACATGATAATGCAATGTAGGTAAAAACAAGCTAAGAAACGAGTCAACGCGATAATTAAGACCCTTTAACTTGACTTTTGAACTATGAGACTTAGCTTGTTTGATTGATAAAAGAATAAATCTCCATATCATATAATCTAAATTGCCACTCCACTGGTTATTAGCAGAGACAGGAAGAGAAGACTAATTGTCTGTCAGTTGCACGACATCTCATTGCATATTTTCAGGCCTGTTGCAAGGGTTTTCTTAATACAGTATGTAAAACGGCTGCATATATACCATAGACGAATATAAAATACTCGATTTCGGATTTTTTTATTGGATATGAACGCTGTACCTATATCAAAATGCATTGATAAAATTACATTTAACTATGTATACAATGTAACAGAATTTAAGTATAAATGTAATGTAAGAATCAACATAACCATAAAGTTACTGAACGGTGTCAGAAAATATACGACATCCGCAGTACTGTCCATCCCTAATATAATTATCGCGTGGTCGATATACCAGCGCAATGTAGGTAAATTGAGCGTTTCCTTGAATTGTTTGTCGTGCGATTGTGACGCGGGGCCTTTTTAACAAGATTGTGTGGATCGCGAGGTGGGTAAATATTTTTCTGTCACGGGAACGCGTCAGCGCTGGAACAATTTTTATTAATATTCGTAAGTGTCGCGACTGAAAGGTGCGGATGTCGACTGCACGTGTGTATTGCAGTTTGCAGTTGATCACCCGTCTTAAGGAATGCATATTGAGGAATTGCTCTGGTACGAAGCCACACGGATTACTGTTCCATTGTTTGGTACCCCGTATATCAAAACAATATTCAAAGGATTGAAAAAATACAAAAAAGTTTATCCGTAAACTATCTTTTGTCACTAAGACACATAACTTCATTAAAAGTTACGATGACCGACTGCGCTATTTCAACTTCATTCATTTACATAAACGCAATGATATCTCGCGAGTCTTCTTTCTACACAAACTACTTAATCAGTTAATTGACTGTCCGTTTCTTTTGTCCCGTATTAATGTATCTGTTCCTAGAATTAATGCACGTTTAAGCATATACAACCTTTCTATACGCACTGCAATAAAACTAAATATGGACGTAATTCTCCTATGAACCTTATTATTAAATGTTATATCTCTTTATTTCACAATATTGATGTTGATATATTTTCCGACATGATAGGTACTTTTAAGAAAAATGCCATCACTGCATTACAAGACAGATAATTCCTATTATTATTATTTAAGTTTTTATACATGAATGAATTTATTTTCATTGTCTCCAATTAGCGTCTGATTATGATACAAGATCATAGGTGGTGTGCAAACCTTTATTTTAAGTATGCAATAGGAAGTGTTCTTTTTTAAATGTTATATAGCGATAATGTATAATGTTGTGTACTCAGTTGGTGTGCCTTAAATAAATAAATAAACCCAATACTCATACTATGTATAATGGCCTGAGTAGTCTAAATTTATCTACAGTTGCGCTGCCGCTGTTCTGTCACCAGTTAATATTAATATATTTGTTAACTAAATACACTAAAGAATACTAAAGAAGTCCTTTTTCTACGAGTCTATTCGAGGAAGATTCAATTTCCCTACGGATGGAACCTGTCATCCGTGATAACATTACTTAAAAAATGTGCAAAGGTTGTTTGTGTCATGTTACAAAAATAAAAGAATACCACGTCAGTCCGCTAACACGCCACGTATACCGTTTCCAAGTCAATTTTATTTTAGAGAAATACATATAAATCTACCAAACGGATAAGCCGCAGTCTAAGTGTAGTGCACGGAAAACCACTTAAACTGTCTAAAAGCTTGAATTTTAAATAGACCCAATGCTTATACGTACCTGAGGGTAGCCTGGAACTTGTCACCTTTGAATCCCCATGCTTCCGAATAACCTGCCTGTCAGAAGTTGCCAAACCATAATAAGCCACAGACAAAGTTAGGAATGTATTTTTTAAACATTGCAGACACAGCACGCTTATTAGATATGGCTTTTTATATGATATTCTATAAATTGTTAAAAAAACAACATACAAAAGTAAGTATTTAATTTATCAGCTGTTTGATAATCATAGCACAGGAATAGCCTAGATTAGGGTTACATGACCGTGTACGGAGATGTTCCAAAATGTTTATGTTTGGTTAACAGCTGATCTCGCATTATAACATCTTAAGCTAACTTCATACACAGCCATTCGATCTCAAATAATACACCTCCTGTGCTATGAATTATAAAAAAGTGATAAACATGTTGCAGAAAGTTTGATACAGATTAGATTCATGTACTAACTAAACGTTTAAATAGAACTAGCTATATAAAGTTTATTGTTTGCGGGCCACATCTCATAGTTGCTCCCCCTATCTCCCACATATGGGCACTGATCTCATACCATGTTTTATGTGATATGCATTCTCGTTTCTTACATTGATACGAAATTGTCGCAAAGTAGGTTCCAACTTCTCTGCACTAGTAGCACCAAGTACACTGCACTTTTTCTGAGTAGTTACAAATTTATATCATTTATACATTGCTTGCAAGTTTGTTAATATATCATGACAGTACATTCTGTACGGAGCAGGCAGCGCGTACTGAGTCCCAAATATCAGTATAGGTACAGATCTGACGTGCTTATATAAATTGTGTTTATTATATATATATGTTATGTTATACATGTTTGAAGTTACTTTACTTTACTTTATGTTTATATGCTTGTTCGGGACATCCATATCATTAATGACCTTTACAACACAGTATGTGAATATCAACTGTTCATGAGAACAAGAAAACGTACCTTATTTCGAAAGTGACGGAAAATATAAGGATATTGCGAAATTTATTCTGGTAAATTTTGAGAAGCTTCATTGTGTGTTATGAAGGCGCGTTTGTCAAAAATAGATCAGAAAATTCCCTAAAATATTTCATTAATTTCTTACCTTTGATGCTTATATTTCTATGAATTGTAATATTCGAGGGTTGTATCATTAAATGGTAGGTGGAATATATATAATTTCCGATTAACAGTGGCAGTTAAAACATGGCAAAATTATTTATTATTAATAGTTAATACTCCTATTGGAAGGGCCTATGTTTAGAGCAGAAATTCTAAATAAAAACTAATTTCATCATAAAGCACGTACATTAGTAACGATCCATTTAAAAACCACATTTATACAAACTATTGTTTTCATTGAAGATAATGAGCAAACAAGAAACAGCTTGCGGTAAATGTCGTCGATGTCAGATCACTTTCATGTGCCTAGAGTCCCTTTCTGTTAATTTAATACCAATTTTTTTTTTTAACTATTGTAGGAACTCGTAGAATTACTTACATACAGCAAGATTACATAAAAATATCAGAGTAGTTTGGCAATCCAATCAATGGTTATTTAATAATAAGAATTGACAAAATTTTTATTGAAAATTTAGAAAATTATATCGAGACAATAATATACACCCAACCTTTATCAGACGCACACACACGTTACGTTGTATAATAGATTGCACAATTAGTTAAATTGAAAGAGTGCTATGAAATTAAACTATTATTAGTCCTACTAAGTATTATTGCTGTTATGATATTGCATTATACCAAAGCTACGGCTAAAATGTACTCTTATATAGGACAATAATTAATTTGCTTGTTATAAATATGTTAATACTAGTATACCTACGAGTATATGTATGTAGCATCATTATTGTTAATATATATACTTTATATTTTTTGGACATGGGTATTTACTCAGAATAAGAAAGGTTAAGGCGCAGCGAGGTACATGTTAGTATGTGATATGCCGGCGCAGTTCCATGCACCGATAAGCGGAGTATAAGAGGCAATATCTCGGCTGGAGGTAAAAAATCGAAGTTCACTGATCCCAATATCACGCTCGGTTAAGCTTTCTCCAATAAAAACTTTAGTTCACAAAGTGTTTCTTTCAGTTCTCATTAGTTTGATGAACATGTTTGTGTATCGCGTTACTACGCTGGAATGAATGTAGTAAATTATGTCCCACTACTGTATGGCTTGCCATGCTTGGGAGAGACTCCGAGAATCTAACCCCGGTGTAATTTGTATCATTTTAGATATTACTCCGTAACTGGAATGGGTCTGGTCGGGACCACTATGGTGTTCTTTTATGGTGTCTGTTTAGGAGAGATGCATTTTAAATTCAATTTTGTAACATCTATATACGTTTTATTTAGTTTATATATGTATTATTGAGGTGATAGACACTTCACAACAACTACATAGTTCGGGTACCATAACGAGAGTTAAGACACCCTTTGAATCGTGGAAATGTATCTCATAATATCCACGAACAATGACGCATCGAAGATCCCAACGTTCACTTTATGGCTTTATTTTACACACATACATATGTATATACTTTCAAATTGTTAACAAACCAGGTTAGTAAAATAGAAGCAATAAAACGTCGATGTTTTAATTTTTCACTTTGACGTGTTTTTCCGCTCTATCTATATTTAGTCAATGTATAATGTTCATATGTATATACTTCACCTTACTTAGTTTTGTTACCCATGAAAACTCCTTAGATCTCAGTTCAACGCATGTCGACTTGAAGACTATGGGTTGCAACACTGTTGTTTGCTCACTCGGTACTACTGATACTAGAGTGGATCACAGCGTTTTGGGCGCATCAACTACTCAATACATAACCGTTAATGGTTTCCCCTAATTAATTACTTGATGTGTTCGCCAAGATTTAGCTGAGGAAGCATTGGAATTAACTGTTACTGGCAACTGTGTGCGGTCACTGTTATGTTATAGACTCAAGACATCATTATGTACCAACGCATGCAGGCACAAGTGCACAAAGTATTGGTGTTTAATTATCATGTTCAAAGTAGAAACTATGATTGATGTTAAAACTCAGTTATTTTACAGTTACATTACAGTTAGTTTTTTTATTTGAATGGCTCGCGTTCGGCCGATTTTTTTTAAATTTAATGCTATTTTAATAACTGTATTACAATACACTGTCAACGAATTTGGGAGTATATAATAAACAAAATTGTTTCATAATACCTATTGTAAAAGCAGATCATATTATTTGAACTCTATCAAAATTAGGAATTGAGATAAGCGCTTCGACGCTCACTATTCTCCAGAGTATTGATAAATATAATACCGTTGAACATCGTCTGAATAGCGTTGCCTGTATACAGTAGGTGTATAATATAAACTAAATGTTACCCGATATTGTACTCACGCAGATAGTACAATTAAGGCCGTCCGGTCTTTTAGCACTTGTATTTTAAGTACTTAATTTCGTAACTTATTCTTAGTAGCTGGCGTCATTTCCCAGTCTTAAAATAACTAGATAATTATTAAAGAAATGATTTTAGCCTTTTATATAGTCCATACTTATACATACATAGTCTATACTGTAGACAAAAATATTTATAATATTATTATTAATTGAGATATTAGCATATTCTAGGCTTTGGATCCAAAAAAATTCAAAACATGATGTTTTTCTCACGACCAACAAACTCAAATCATTGTTATAAAAAACTTGAAACGAAAACAGCAATTGTTTCGCGGCTGTTTGAAAAAATCTATTGTTTTTTTATTTAGATATTACTTACGTATTCTTATCCCGATCCGAAGGCGCAGTCGCTGTACACAAAACAACAAAACTGTAGGTATCTCGGTTCAAATCTTTTGTTCGTGTCCAAACCGGAGATAGGGTTGGCGATTCAGGTATACGAGTAAACGGGATATAGAGTTTTTTTAAACATCAAAAATTAAATTTTTCTTGAGGAATTTGAAACAATTTAAAATATTATAGGGTAACATTAAGTTAGGGTTACAAAATTTGAGGAATAAGTAAATAAAAAGAAATAAATACATGAAAATGTAAAATATGTAGATAGTGAAGGAAAGGCTGTGAAGAAACCGGCACTCCATAAAAAAGATTGTCTCTAAGGGTGTGAGAAGTCTGCCAACCTGCCTGTCATTCTGACAGGAAACTCGTGTTTCAACAGCGTAACGACAGTAAGGGTCGTACATATGTATTAATCGTGTCGAATTAATGGGAACATAATAAATAAAATTTGGTACGTAAAGACCTTTGCTCAGTATTCTCTTGCAACCCAACAGGTGTTACATAACCAGTATATGCACATTATACTCGACGATACGTTGTCTTCAATTTCATATTAGGTATTTTCATTGAAAGTCTATCTCTATATTTTTTTCGTAGGATTTCCAAAAAGTTTCTATTAACTAGTAACGTCGACAACCCTAGTGAAAAGGAAGTCAATGGTAGCGGGTTCCATTCAAAAATCAGCCCCGAGCAATTATTGTAGCATCTAACAATGAATTTTCATTGTTCGTGCTAAGGAACTTCGCGATGAGTTCGTGAGTTGTGACTCTGGCTTGCTCTCTCGGAAGTTTAATTCGAAGAATATAACCGGATATGCGGTAGAAAAAACATGGAATAAGTTTGTTATTTCCTTTATTGTTTTATGAAATTTATTTCATATTGCATGTTCACTAATAATTTCTTTCAGAATTCTCATGTTTTCTTGCAATGTTACAGCAAGTGATATTCGATCTGCTAAATGTTACCAAGTTAACGTCTGGTATCACCATGAAATAGATCCAAAAACGAAAATTACACTTTTAACATAAAAGCAACTAAAAATATAGTCGCGATTACGGTATTTAAATTAAAAATTATGAGTAAATAATCCTAAGAAAAGAGAATAAAATTGTATTTGAGGTATTTATTAAAAAATGTACAGTCAACGAATTTATAACAGACGGCCGCAGTTTCCCAAACGCTGTTGGTACACGGAGAATCACTTAAGCGCGCGCTGAATTGTTAATAGATTAAATGGATCCCAACCAACTAATTACTGAAACTGTTTGTGGAGGAAATTCTGATAGAAATACTTTTTCCTTTCAGAGCTTTCACTTTAATTTATTCGGATTTTTTTTGTCTCGCCGATAAAGAAACCTTGATGGATATTTCAACTGCGCCCAGCTCTGAGATTATTATGTTTTGTTGTCTTCCCAACTTCTAATTACTATAATTACTGGTGGAAATATTATGGAGTATTTCTCTAATTACGAAAAAACTTCTTACCGAAATTGCTAATTGGCAATTTTCGTACAATATCATGATAAATCGTAGTACAATGTCTGCGATACATGCTACGTTTATTGGGTTTGCGAAGTTCGGCGTAAATGTTCTATGTTCATTGACCGATGCGTCCATTAGGCGATCCGGTGCTTTGTGTACCCTCCTCGGTAACATCTATCCAGTAGCCATTATTACATGGGCTAACTTTAATTACGTCTATCCATAAGTATTAATATAGCAAATAGACGTGATATTTTGTATGTTTAAAAAATGTTTGTATATATGTACATTATGTATATAAATTAACTGAATTTTCTTATTTCACCCATCTTTGGCGTTTTCATGTAAGCTGCACTGTTTTTAATTTAATGGATTTTATTTATGAAATAGCTTGAAGTTATTCGATGAAATGTGATTTCTTTCTTTTACGATACTGAATGAATTATTTTTATATATTTCTGCGATTCAATTCATGGGTAACAATCAGTTATGATATAAATAAAATTAATGTTATAAAGCATGATATTTTATATTTAATATGTTGTGTATATTTAAAACTCTACCACAGAAAACTTAATATTCAATTATCAAATGCGATGTTTCGGCGCATACATATAAAAGTGTCCGATGCAGGCATTTGACGCATGGCTGCTTCAAGTAACTATTTGATAACAATGATTGAAAGTAAATTTTTTAACTGGATTAATTTTCATATATTCAAGATCACGACTGTCAAAATATTCGTGAATAATTCATATACACATATTTTCTTGAGAATGATGTCGTTGTCAACAGCAGTGCTTGCGGCGTTCCACTATCAATTGCCTAATGCACGCGCGGCGCATGAATACGGAAGCGGCGCGCGCTGCACGCGGTCATTAGGCGGTCTAGTGCTCCGGCTGCTCTCGTTAATGGCAGCGCTTTGGATATTTTTTACATATTGCACATAAATGATGAGTTTGCAACGTATCAATAATTCGTTACGTGAATTTTTGTTACTATTAAATATACCAAAATGATGTATTTCAATAGCGAGATGGTTTATACATATGTAGGAAACAAATATATTGGCGATATATCGGTTTTGCTAGCTTTCGTATTGCTTCATGTGAATTTGATTAACTTTCATTCTAGCTCTAGTATTTTAAATGTTATAACTTATAACTGCCTCGTTCTATAGATAACTCTTAACAGAGAGATTAATCTTAGAAATACTGTGTTTAATGTTACCATTAGTACAGTACCGTAGTACCAAAAAAAGTCAATACGAGGAAAGATTAACGTTTCTACGATTAGAAAATGATGACAAATTTTATTCGCTGTTATCGTTGTACAGTGACAGCAATCCATGTAACTAGATTAAATCTTTTTCATATTCCTACGCTTATCCTTAGCTCCCGCGACATACAAAATGTAGTAGTTGAGTTCGTTTCCACAGTTAGAGAACTCACGAAAGAACATGAATTACTTAGTTTCAATTCGTTCAAAATTCAATTTAGTTCAAAATTTAATTAATGTTTCGGTAAGCTTTTCGTATCTGTTAGATACCTGTTGATAGATACATAAGGAGTACTTGATTTATGTTTGGTTTTCAAACTTTTCAAACATTAATGTACACATGTGAAATACAAAATAAAATAATAATATGTATATTCAAATCTAATGATAATAATGTTCTATCGTCATACCGTCGGTATCTATTTCAAATGACCTTAATAGAACTGAAGACAAAGTGCTTCCTGCCGCAAACGAAATTTACCAGTTTTTTTATTTCCTACAAAATCTCACTTAATTGTTTCTCTCAAATCACTTCAGTGTCATTTCGAAACTCACTCCTCGAACTGGTTTCGGGAAATGTAACCGTTGTTTATTTACAATTAAATGGGAATATAGAAAAGGAAGCCCTTTTCCATTTTGATTACATCACTGAAATTGGAAACTCATTGCAAGTACAAGTCGATTCACAAACAAAATTGACAATCACATTTTTTTCATCCGAAAATGTTATAAAATGGATACAAATTATGATACATATTGTTGACACAGAAATTTATTATATTCTATTAAATCTTGTATAAGCGTTTCCATTCCAGCAATTTTCTTTGTCCTCGGGTCCGTTTACGATTTCGCACAGTCATGAATTCAGCTCGCGTGTTGTTCATATCACGTATTAACAAGTCATACGATGTGTAAAACACATAAAGAGAATAAGCTTTAACCCGGGCACTTTTATTCTTGAGTTTAATGGTGACAACTAGATATCTTCACTTGTTATAAACTAGCTTTGTCCGCATTTATTTTGGTAACGCAGTAGTGGTAACATGTGGGTTTGAGTCTGTTGTCTGTCTAGCCAGTAGATATCCTGCATGTCCATTAGTGATCTTATAACAATAAAATATCCACAAAGGTGGACGTGGCCAAGGATGGAGTCTCCATAAACAACGTACTGCAAGATTACTGAACATCTTGCGCACTCTGGACGTTAATCAAAAAGTTATTCATGCTGAACAACTAATGACAGGCCCGTTGGTGCAGTGGTTAGTGAACCTGACTGTTGCGCCAGGGGTCATGGGTTCGATTCCCACCCAGAATAAATATTTG
>DWFO01001588.1:0-15446 GCA_018246595.1 Mimoniades nurscia nurscia | reverse complement strand
CACGACTGAACAGCAGATTAACCACATCTTCTCTAAATACGGCCCCGTGGACAAAGTTCAAGTTGTTATTGACGCTAAGGTAAAAGAAGGATAACAATTTATGTATAATTGAGAGACCCTAACTATGTGTTACTGTCGTGTCCGCGGAGTGTGAAGCGTGAAGCAACGACCGAGAAACCCTTCTTAAAGTTTTTAATCCATATTCGTTTAAGTTTTAAAGTAACGAGAATTTTTTTGGTCGATGTTATCATGTATATGCTCTGTAGTTATATTAATGCAGCCGAAATGGATTACAGAAGTAAGTAGGCTCATGTAGACATAACTAGTTATAACAATTTTATATTATGTACTGTACATTTGCTTATTGTCAATTATTAATGTTCAAAAAAGTGTTAATGTACAATAGTTGACACTGGTCTACTGGTTCTCTGTTCTATTAATGATTCACTGAAGACATTTTTTATTGAAAAATAGTTGAGTAAACATATCATTCTTCTGCTTGATCGTATTCCAGCCAGAATCTTATTGTAAATAATATTTCACAGTAATAAGATAGGAAAAGAATTTCATCATTGTATATTATTTATATTGTAGACCGGTCGCTCCAGAGGTTTCTGCTTCGTGTACTTCGAGTCTCAGGACGACGCGAAAGTGGCGAAGAATGAGTGCACCGGAATGGAGATCGACGGGCGCCGCATCAGAGTAGATTACTCTATCACACAGCGTGCTCACACTCCCACGCCGGGCATTTACATGGGGAAACCCACGTGAGTATCTTTTATAAAGTGAATAAGCTTTATGGCGTTGTATCTGTTAATATCATTTTGTGTAATGTTAAAGTCATTATAGAAAAAAATCTGAAACAACATCTAAAGTTCCACATGGGATCTAATATGTAAATGTTGAAGTTCTCAACCACAAACTAGTTTAATTTTTAATTTTTGAAATTGAAAAACAAGCTCTGCAATTTAGCAGCTGGAATTAGTACAACGGTGATGATGTTGTAATGGGTACTTTTAAAACTTGGTAAGTTATAGGTGAAAACTTATAATTACACATTTTAGTAACATTGTGTTAAAAGAGTAACACAAACATACACAAAATTTCTCATTAAAATAATAGAAGTTACATTAAAAGATGAACAACATCACATTGCACATTATGTATAAATCACCAACAGTTGACATATTGCCACACATTGAACACATTTTTAATGCTGTGGTGTTCAACTGTTGAACAACATCTTATAAATAGAATTAGAGTAAGCTTACTCGGAGCTAGGTTTGCTTACTAAAGGCCTATTTGTACATTTTACGGAATGCAAATGTACATAAAAAAGATATTTGACACAGACATTTCTAGATTCAAATCATTTATCAGAATTTTGGCAGTTTAGCAATGGATTCAGGTCTCTTTTTCTTTCAGAGTAATTGTTCTAGTGTATCATGCATTGAATGAATTTAATACCCATTGACATTCTGTAGCAGAAAGTCTCTTGTGGGTTTTGTTCATATTTTGTTCACAAACCAAGCACTAAAAGCATAGAGCATAGTGTTATTTATTTAAGTCACAGACTGTGTCACGGAGTTAATATTATCATCATTTTTCAGTGTCAGCAGCAGAGGTGATAACGGTTACGACAGACGTCGCGATAGAGAGTAAGTAATTCTACTATCATTTTAATTGAGTAACCAATCAACCAATAATGTCACGGACACAGCTTTCGAAATTAGAATGTTGAAGTGGCAAGTCTCATCGCTCGAACAATTGATAACCTATGGGGAAGAAAGGTCCAACTGATGTATTAACCTATTTTTACCAGCCAGCCTACAACTACTATAAAAGCCCTTACATTAGATCATGAAGATGCCAGAGTTGCTTTTCAGCGACACCAATAAAAAAGTTTAGCTGTTTTTGTATTCGAATAGTCTTATGACACAGCATTGTTTCAAGAGCTATTGTTTAGGGGTTATCCATAGGAAGAACGGTTGATTATGATTATGTGCACTTTTAAGAGTGGCCCTCTTTCCCGCAGCGACTATTACTACCGCGGCGGCGGAGGCGGCGGCTACCGCGAGCGTGAGCGCGACTACTACCAGCGCGGCTACCGCCACCGCTCGCCGTCGCCGCACTACCGCCGCTCGCGCCGCTACGAGCGCGAACGTTCCTACTCGCCGCGTAAGTCGTACTACGTCCGCTAGCGCACGAGCGCAACCACCCACACACACACACACACACACACAACAGGACACACACACAACACACAAAAACAGAAGTGGAACATGTCGAAGTTAAATGTACTAGAATTAATATAAGCAGGTGAGTTCTTCAAATAAATTATAAAAAAAAAACTGTGACACTGACACGACTTACTTGTAATTTAGTGGCCGAAACATTTTGTACTATGTTTATTAAAATATTTTGTTTTCTTACGAATGTACATGTGAAAAACGAAATATTAATAATTATTGAATGCAAATGATGTTCCACTACTGGTTGCATCCAAACTTATTCCAGAGTACTATGATCGCTCTCTAACTGTGTAATTGTATTGTCTGAATATATTAATTAAATAATTTACCAGAGTAGTACATAAGGGTGAATATATGTTTTATATATATGTGTTATACATGCTTGTTGTCTATTATCCAAACCCCATAGGTATTTCCAAAAACACCTTTATATTTTTATCATTACATGCATTTTATTTGCTATATCCTTTGTGAACGAAATTATAAAAATGGGATATAATAAAAATATCAAATAGCACTTATAATATATGTTATAATGAGACTTAAAGAAAACACATCAACATATTTAGTATAAAAGCAAGATATTCACCCTTGAATACTATTTTGAACAATGATCAAAATTGTATGTGATATTGAGGTTTTTATTTGCAACTCCTTATTACATGTTGCTCCTGTTTACTTGTGACAGAAAGTAACATGGCACATAATGCAAACAACATAAAGTAAATATATTATGATTTCTACATATAGTCACAGTGAGCATGCAACCAGGGCTTGGCGTCAATTAATAAACACTTAAAATTGATAAAAACAAATATAAATACTAATCACAAGACTGCAATATTAAGGCTCCGCTGAATTAACAATTCACACAATGATTTTAGCTATTGTATAAAATAAAGAAATATAGTCAAAGCTCTATAAAATTTGATCAATTATTTGTATTTGTTGCTATATTTGTTTAACCTTGGATCTAAAACTCATAATAAAATTATAATAATATTGTCATGTTGATCATCACATCATCCCACAGCACTGGATATATAACAGTTGCATATAGTAATAAACATGTCACAACAAATTTATTTCATGAATTATAAAGTTTCTGTACTAACTGGAACATTAACTGAAAATGCTCTTAAGTTGTAGGTAATAATAGGCTTTGACTGGATCGAAATATGTGTATAATTTTGAAGTAAAATTAATTAAATTGCTCAAGTGTGACATGACATAGAAACTTACTTGTCACTTGGTCATAAACATAATCACTTTCAAACCTTTTTTTGATCAGCTGATCTAATTTTATATTACTTGCTGTCTAATTTATTCAAAATTTTCATACTAACCTCCTTGAAAACGATTTTGTGGAATTTTCCAATACAGAAAGTGGACTTTATTAGGACTAATACTTCGAATGTCCCAATATTTGATTACTTCATGATTACCTACCAAACATATAATAACAAACAGTAATTACCACTTAGCTGTATATAGAAACTTAAAGACAATTTAAGCAACGAAGAATTATTATTTCTGCAATTGATAATGAAATAGGTAGTGATAAACTGAAAATTACTCACTTAAAATTAATAAAAAACAGTATATGTTTAGTATTTATGTGGGAGTGTATTATATTGCTTTGGCTATCTAATTGGGGATCAATAGATGTGATATTACTTTTTTTTTCCTTTTTTCTACCCATCAAGGCTTTATAGGCTCAACTGTCAGAATAAGGAGCTTTGACTGTATTCCTTTCATACATTATGCCCATATCAAATTCTCAAGAAGTACTCTGCTAATGCAGTTTTAGCTGGACTCATTTTTAATATTTAAATTGCTTAATGCAATGATGCATATGTGAAATAATATACAGGGTGGAATTATTGTTTTAAAATACTAAGATTTAAATAAAATATGTTATTTTTAAAGCAACATACATTTATCGAACTTTATGTCAACTTTATTCTTATATGATATATACTCAAAATGAAGGTTAGCATATATTACGAAGTTATGTAAAGTTATACATTTTTGTTTGTTAGCTTAACAAAATAATATATCCATTAATCAGTTAAAAATTTTGTGACCACTGTAATATCGTAAGTGTTTGAATATTAAAATTGATGGATGTATAAATTGTTAAGTTTATATGGAAATTATGATAACAATATGTTGTATCTGTAGGACTAAGAAATATTAATGCAGTGACATTGAATATTTTCACCCTGTATATCTTGATTGTGACAGTACAAATTGTAACTTTTTGACACAACTGCTAGATTTTTTAATTTGTATTTGAAGAAAATGTTAAACTACATCAAACCAAATAATTATTCATTAATATTTTTTATTAACACTCCCTCTAGCTCATGAATTTGGAATATATATGTATATATCATTATATAAATGTAAGTATTTAAATATCGTTTCATTAGGTTATTACTTTATTCCACTTTAACCTGTGTGAAAGCAATTTGTACAAACGATTCATTGTGTAAAAAAGATAAATAACTCACAGTGAGTTGATCTTTCAACTCTCCATACTTGTCCTGTCATTAAATTTTACATTAATTCAAAAGAAATTAACACCAATTAAAGTGTCTTTTGTACATTTTCACGCCGTCTTAGGCTTTCCTCTCAATTTATACAAAATAATCATTTAAAAATACTGTACTTAATTTACAATGTATAAAAAAGTTTGAATGGGTTTTTATAAATCGGGAGGAAAGCTAATATTTCTGTGTTGTAAATGAATTTTATGTGAACTATTTGAACACCATAGTTACTTCCCTCTTTGGATTTGCAGGTCGATATTAGTAAGTTCGTGTCGCTGAGGTCCACTTCAGACATAGTAAATAGGTTTTGATACACCACACCCTCCTAAACGTTCTGCCGGCTTCCAATGCATTTATATTGTACCTGTACGAGCCGGCTTTAATTTAACGGAATATTAATTTGTTATTGTAAGATCGGCCCGAGTCGCACTCGGCGGCCGGGCCGGTGTTTGAGAGTCATGAAAAACTTATTTTATGTTTGTTAGACGTGATTACGACAAGGGTCTAGACTGTAAGTTAGCGTGTAATAGCCTCCGGGCTTAGTTTGCCTCTAGGATGTAAAGTTAGTTCTAATAAAAAGATTTAACACTTAAGGTCTAATATTAATTTTGTTTGTTTGAAAAGGTATTGAAACAAGAAGTAAAGGATGAAGTTCCTTGAAAAACTAACTGTGTTGAAGTTTTGAAAATGTTTGATTGAAAAGTCCTTACAAAATGGCGGTAAGCGAAATTCCCGGACCGGCCGGTGGCGCCGCAGTGAAAATGTCGGTGTCGAAGCGAAGTTGTTCCGAACCGAACTCGCGTCGCGCAAAGAATATGATCGAGTTATGTTGTAGGGACCTCAGAAGCCCGACCTCGTCAAGACTCAAGAGAGAAGTCGCTGATCTAGATCATATTCTTTACAATCCGACAACCGAAACTGTACACTATCATGTGTTCAAACAGTAACTATTGTAGGACGAAATCTGGCGGTGTTCGTTAAATGCATTTTAGTAACAGATTCACACATGCTATAATTATATATTATATATATATTTCTATATATCTGGTACATGTCTGGTGACATCGTATTTCTTATTTTTATTATTATTTCTAGTGTAGACCTATTTTGTGAGCTGGTTGAATAAACAATAGATTTTTGTAATACAGCGCGATTATTCTTCATTCATTTTATTCTATCCCACCTTCTCTATCCATGTTTATCCTTTCTATCGATTTGAAATTGGTATTGCAAGGACCAACATTCTAAAATGGATTATAGAGAAAATTATTTCAAATATTTCATATCTTAAAAACATGTCACCATATTGTATTGTAATGTAACTGAGCACCACGTCATTAGTCTTATATATACATATATATTTTGTAGTATATTGGTATAATATCGGCTATATATTTAAAAATATTATATTTTAGACTTATTTATTGGGGTATATTTAATATTATAATTAACAAGATTCTCACTATCAGGTTTTATTAAAATTATTAACAATTTACTCGTATGTATAATCATCATATAAATAAACACAATTTGCGTGTCGCATCGTTGGCACTCCATGTATGGCAAACATCAAATACCAGAAAAAAAACATTCGATATAAAAATAATAACAGTAATTCAACAATAACATTTATCAATACACAACTAAAACCGCGATAATGAAAAATATCTGTAAATAAATAACATCAGTTTACTGTGGACGCGTTACAGACTATAATCTATTGATTTGTACATATTAGTCTCACTCAGCTGCACGTAGAATGGAATGTTACAGACGAAATGCAAATAATAATACTGCAAAATTGTATCAACAAATCGACACTTGAAAAATACACTCGGTCAGACCACCACACGAGACTATGAGATGACAACTTGGCGTAGATGTTTGGTTTGACGGATCATCATAGACATTTTCAATCCTTTATATATAAACGACTTCTTCAACTTCGTTTCGACAGTTTATGCATTTTCGTAAATGTGTCCACTGAGCATTTTAATACATTGAAATAAAAAATATAATACAGTTAAGTATAAGGTGACCTTATAGTTAACAAAATCGACATTTATAATAAATCCTCGAATAAATTCATATAATTCAATATTAAATAAAATAAATTGTTGTATGTAAATGTGAATATTATACTAATAGAGAAATCTAAAAACTACAATTTTCAAATATACCAAAAACATTACGTAAAATAATATTTTACTTTCATCAATTCAATAATATCTGAGTGGCGCGATTGAGCAATCTAGCTAATGTCTACGTGGCCGAAACTTACAAGCTAATGGCAAGAACGCAGTGAGCAGAGAAAAATAGAATAGCTACAGCTACCTCCACATGCCTGCAATTGTTTTGTTGGACTGATATATGTTGGCAATTTGGCAAAATATTCCAAAATGGATGGAAACATCGTGCTTGGTTAAGGTTTTTAAGTCTGCCTCATTTGTCAGCTGGACTCTGCACATACATACGTATAGAACAGTTTTATGGTATAGTTTACGGTATCGTCTCTAACATTAAACAGTAACAAGTGCTGTGAACTATGTTACTTTGGATATATGTATATTTCATAGCTTTTGCTTTAATTATATAAACTGGATTATAGTTGAAAAGACTTCCAATGAGGACAGACCCAAAAATATTACCCAGTAAAAAGCGCCTCATTGGCCGTTTAAACTTGATTTGACGCGCATTTTTTAAAGATTAGCTTCGCTAAGTATATAATTTTGTTTGGAGAGAAGAGATATGTTGTAAACCTGTAAAATTTACTACGGACTAAGTAGGAAATGGCCAGAATTGAAATCTAATTATGCGAAGGAGATAATGGAACATGTGTTTATGTTTATTGATCAAAACTCCTTGACCCTAACGGTGTACTACTATAGCTACATATTTCCTGTTAAAACATCTATTGTGCAAATTAATATTTTCTTGTCGTAAAAATACTGTAAAAAACTAATTTTAGTTTGCAAACAGCATCAACGGGTAGTATTAAGGCCGCTATCCCACTGGCGTTTTACGAGCGTTGACGTCTCTAGTGGCAAGCGTTGACATTACGATTCCGCAACGCTAACGTCGCGTTTTTTTAGGAACAGGAACAATCACGCCGTCCAACTATCATCTGTGTGGCAATTTGAATGTACTGTTTTTCTTACCTCAAAGTTATAGCAATCCTCTCTTCTGATGACACTGAAGCCCTGAAATTAGTGTCTAAATATTGTAATTTTGAATCATTTCTAAAAGTTCATCAAAAGTCTTAGGCAATCGCAAATATTTATAAAATTCCAGTTCACTATTTTTTAATACGATTAGAGTACACAGAAATATTCACGTTCTTGAAATAGATAAGCCCATAAAGGATTTTCCCTAAATTGATGATGATACTTTCTTTTTCTTTTACGTAATTTTCGTCGAAGTATCAACGCTAACAGTAGTGTGTGTCCTCGTTGGAATTTGTTTTGTCTCTGATTGTATGCCTCAAATTGCAGCATGTGCGCGACGTTAACGTTGCGTTCCACTGAAACATTAACGTTAACATCGCGTCTGCGCAGCGTCACCGTTGTGCAAGCGATGGATGGACGCCAACACTCTTAAAATGTCAGTGGGATAGTGGCCTAATAGATGGAAAATTTACTCTGATGCACCAGGGGATACCCTAAAATAGTATTAAAATAAAAAGTATATATTCGTTCAGTAATACAAACCAATGGAGTTCCGTAAAATAAGCGATTCTCTCTTTGCACTATTCGCTATGGCGCGTGAAGTCTGCCATACCCGCACTTGGGCAGCGTGGCAGACTGGCCTAAACCCTCTCATTCCAAGGTGACCCATGTTCCAACAGTGGAACTATAAAAAATGGTCGGGAAAAAAAGGCTATAGATTATTTCAATTAAGGATCGTCCTGTTTAGTCTAATACGTACGATAATATTCACTTTATTATGTTGGTTATTGTTAAATGAGAGCCATTGATCTTAAAAACTTTAGTACCCGTTACAGTGATTGATTAAATCCATTTAACAATAAGCAACATGAATTGCATAAATACATTGTGAAGAGGCACTACATGTTGATATAATATGTTGTTTTTGGAGTAAATACTACGAGTAATCGCGTTCGGATATACTAACTCTAGAAACTTCTATCACTTTAAAAGTTAAAACGCACTATTTTACAAGGGAACAAAAATGTTATGACTTGTTATAATTGTATAGCGTACGTAATGGTATAATTAAGCGGCACTATTTGGGTTAAATACAACTAATAGTACCTATTAAAATCTTAAATGTCCTACATCATGTTTATTTCTACTGACTGCAATGCGCGAGTCGTTTTTTAGATAATCAAAAACAATGTTATTGATTAGAACATAATAAGCTACAACAGAATTAAATTGTACTTTGTATTCATTTTACAAGTCGCTTATAAACGCTTTTTGCTTTTATCACATCATCGTTGAATTCTGCAAACGTTAACAGCGTAACGATCATTTGTAGTAATATACTTGGCTCTCGTAATACCAAGACATGTACTACAGAAGCTAATTGCAATAAATAAAACAAGGTAAACCCATACACAATATACTCAACCACATGTTACCCAACTGGGAATATTGCACATGGCAATGTCATAATAACATGCACAAATATAGCACTCAACATTTATATACGATGATAAAACTACTTAAAAGAATACGAACAATATAAAGTTTATGTCAAATCGCCGGGTATGGATCTTGTGATTATAATAAAATACCTAACAATATTACAATAACGTAATCAATTAATCTTAGATATCAATCATTTTCAAAAGTAACCCGTCAAATAATTCTATTTAATGTTTAAATACAGACGTTGATAAGGCTACAGTGATTATTTATCAGGTATTTGTTATTTTATATACCTGAATTATTTGTTAATGTGGGGGCATAGAGAACATCAAACTGTATAAAGCTTGCAGCTGTCTAAAAAAGTGTTTTACAGCCGGCTATTATGCGTGTGTCGTGTGACAGTACTATCCTCCCAATATAAGATAATTATAGTGATCATACAACGCTTGCAGCCCATTTGCATCTGTATCTAACTTAAATATGTAATAGGAAAATTCTATGTACGGATTTAACCAGATGTAATGTTAAGTGTGGAACTGTAAAGGTATCAAGTACGTAGGGTGTAGCATAACGTGACATAATTACACGTAGGTGTACGTATAACAAGGTTCACTAGTGCACCTAGAGTAGCAGCGTGGAGTGGTCGCGGTGCAGGCGGCGGCGCGCGCGCAGCGGCGCCGTGGCCAGCAGGTCGGAGGGCGGCGGCGGGCCGGGCGCGCGCGCGCCGCTCTCCTGGTAGTACACCTCGGCGCCGCCGCAGCTGGCGCCCAGCACCACGCTCTCCTCGCTCCTGCGCTCGCACACAGTACAACCAGTATTACTCTGCTCCCTTTGACTATACACATGACGACAAGGAACTCAATACAGCACGAACATCTGTCTGTATGCTATCTCAAATAAAATTAAAGTTTATTCAAGATCGGTAACAGTGACGTCAATTGAAGTTACTTTTAATGACAATTCAGAACAAAACCACCGTTTTATTATCTCTTGTCAAATGTTAACTATAAAGTAATAACATTAATTTGTCATCAACACGGACAGCAATATGTTTTTTATAATTTTTACATTATCGGACGACAAGGTTCATCTAACACTTTGACTAAGCCAATTCCTAAATAGGCAGTGTGACTCAACATGGATCGAAGTTCTAATTACGTGAGTATTGCAAAAATAACTCAAAATATGCCAAAGAAGCTGAAATTCTAAACCTGTCTTAGTAAACGCAACATCAATTGACATAATAAATATGAAATATCATCCTCACCATGTTACATCTCACGGAGTATTATGCTTTGATGAATTTTTAATCCTGACCCTACTTTGTACACAAATTGTAAATCATTTTTGAAGTGCAACTACTTTAGGAATGGTGATAACTGGATTTGAAGACACCAAAATGTGTAACGAAAAAGGGAGCTATAAGTGTATATAAAAGATTTAGAGTGAGAGACCAAGTTAGAATGCATTGGTGTAAAGTTTTCGAATCCGTCGGCTCTTCTTTATGAGATGGTACTATATTCTTAATGTAGTCGAAATATATATAAAGAACGGGAGAACGACCAAGAGAGAAACTGTGAAAACTATAACACATTATTTTATGCTGGAACTTAGTGACTATTACACGGTTTTAAACACTATTGTGGTGTTTATCATATAGGTAAGGATAAACTCAAATTTTTACCCTTTTTTTATTAGCAACATTAGCTCATAAATGACCCTTAATTAAAATATGTAAAATTTGGCACACCGTTATATAAGAGATCTTTATATCACAAAACAGTTCAGATAAAATTCTATTGATCGAATAGGATTCGACAAAGTGGATGATGCAGATAACACACAATTTTCGATGCTTTTTAAAAATATATCTGACCTTAAAATGAACTCGGACAGCTGCGGGTCCTCGGCGAACTCATCATGTATGAGTCCCATGGTGGCGATGTCGAGCGCCGCCCAGGGCCCGCCCTTCTTCACGGTGCCCCAGTCAGGGTCCAGCGTGAGGTAGCTGTAGTCGGCGGCCTCGCCAGCACACAGCGCGACCGCGCACTGCTGCTCCACCGGACCCAGGGCGTTCAGCGATGTCTCCCACTGCACAAATGAAATTCTGGATCAATTCGATATCTTAGTCACTTTAACTGAACTATACGCTATATCTAAAACAGTGGAGCACTGGACGTAATAACTCTTCTTTATTATAATACTCAAACCAATAAACAACCTGAATTACCTACTTAATTCTTAAGCCCTAGGATAAAAATATATTCGATGTGACACATAAGAAATAAAAGCAGTAATGAGAGTTTGTCATTGGGATTGTTAAACTAGCAACAGACAGTGTGGCTTAACTTTAAGAAATATGTCAATAATGTTTAGAACGCACCAATTGATTGATAATTTCCGCATCATTGGCAGCGTCTGTGTCCAGCAAAGCGATCAGCGCCATGTTATGTAGCCCGCTGACGAATAATGCACATTTCACTGCGTTTGAAGCGTATTTCGGCAACGAGTCTATATCACAGTCCGACTCAGTGTCAGAGTCGGAATCACTGCCAGAGTCCTGTCGTGGTTTTGGTCTGAAATCCGTGGTCAATATACATACGATAGTGATTGAAAAGCGACACTAAATTAAACAGTAAAATCCCTGAACGTGCGTGTGGCTGCTTTAAACTGATTAAGATTAGACTATTGAAAAGATTGTTAATTAAGATGTTAAAGATGATAATAGAGCACCATCACCACGAGGGAGTTGACTCAAATCAGAATCGATTGGAGATCCTTAATCGATTCGTTGCCGCGAATATTTTCGAAAACTTTTCAAGAAATTCTTCTAAAACTAAAATTCTTCTAAACTTCTCCTTCTAAAACATAATTTTAGTGTGTTACATTCGATTCAAAAATGACACGCCTCTCGTGTCACAAGCAACAAGTAAAAAATATTGATGAGACGCCTGTCGTGCAATGGCCGCGAATCGGTTAAGAAACAAAGTCATATCGGCTGGATTCAGATACAAAGTTAAGATAACCTAAAATATGTAAATGAAGTTTTTTGAAAATAGAACTTTATACTTCATAAAGTTGCCCAAAAATTGGGATGTCAATTAGTTAAATTAGTAATTAGATAATTACCTTTCAGAAAATGTGATGTGTCTTTCTGTGGCTGGCGTAAGGAATTCTCTTATTTCCAATGGAGTCATAACTCTACTACTGTATCCACTGGACTTATCAGAGAATGCTAAGTGACTTAATTTTTCCATCAACGGAGTCAGCTGTACACCCGTCAATCTCTTCTTAAAGCCTACCGATTCAGAATCAGAGCCAAATTGCGAATCTGTGCTTTCGTTAAGCGATTTCAATGGTAATGATAGAGATTTTCTTCTCGACTGATCTGTGGTGACGGTCTTGGAGTCTTTTGCTATTTTCTTGGGCGTCCGCTGTGGTGATTTTGCCATTTCAGAGTCAAAATCTTCGAACTTGTTTGTGTCGCACAATTTCATGTTAAAATTAAACACGTTGTCCTTTGAATCTTTTTTTATACCCGAATAATACTGTTCAAGATATTGGTTGAATAAAGACTCGGAGATGGCGACACCGTCGTTTCTAAACACTGGGAACAATGGGTCGTTTATTGTCATGGTGTTCGTTTTCTGTTCCGGCGATGGAGTTGTGTCTTCGTCAATTTTGGACCGTCTCAATTTCAGCTTTGATGGCGCTCTCGAGGCGATTTTTCTAAAGGTTTCTTGCAAATCTGTAACACTGGCGAGCTTACGCAGAGGTTCAGGTTTATTTACAAAATGTTCCGCCATACTGTTGTCGTCTAAAACGAACTTATTGTCATGTTTATCGTCATCTGCGTTTACACTCCCATTAGTATTTTCAATGTTTTTCAGTACATCTGGGTCTGGTTCCGCTTTGTTATTCTGGCTATCGGGATTTTGGCATATGGACAGCATATTTCCATGTAACCGTTTGTATTCAATCATCGGCGTTGAACAAACGCTGGTTTGGCCGGTAAAAACCTTTTCGTTCTTTTTTGTATCTTCTTCATCGAGTGACTTCTGTGTTTTAAAGCTCAGGGATAGTTTATTCGGTCTCGGTCTGGGTTTGTTTGTGAAAGGGACAACATCAGGCATGCTTGGTTTCTTTTCACCAGTCGTTTCCTTACTGGGAGGTGATATCATTGTGTGGTCCTCTTCAGGCACAGCGGTGAATAAAAGTGATTTGTCTCTCTTCATACCGGATTGCGGAAGGTCTCTCGCTTTTTCTCTTTCAGCTTCTTGCATCTTGAAATAATATGCGAATTTTAATTACATATTTTGTAAAATAGATTTAGTACTAAATGCTAATTATTTGTGACATTATTATTTGACGGGATTACAATTCGGATCATTTTATGCTAAAAACGAGGTACTATAATAATTATAGTACCTCGAATTATTCAGTAACTCATTATCGCATATACATTAAAAATTTTGTACAGACCTTTCTGAATTTAGCGATCATCTCCTCCCCATTCTTATGAAACTCTTGCAGTTTCTCGGCTTGCCTCTTTAAACTCTTATAGGTTTTCTTGCCCACATATACGACGAGGAGTTGCGCTCCTAGAGGCAACGGCGTGTCCGTCTCCAGCGTCTCCGCCGGCGACTTTATCCGGTACGGATCCACGACTGTGACGTATGAGGTGAGGCTTGGAGGCAATTGGGTGGCGATTATTCTGTTAAAATTTTGAGCTATCAGTGAGGGTATATTAATTTTATACAATTAAATTTAAACTACAACAATAAAAACAAAACCACAGGCTATGTAACCAAAGAATGTAAAGATGAAAATTTTTCTTCTAACACGTAGAATTTAATTAAACTCAAGAATATATAGTGTTGTAAAATAGAGAATTATTTAAAAATCAGTTTTATTATACCAATATTATAAACAAGTAATATAAACTTTTAAATGGACTGGTTTTGTCCATAAATAGAAGACGAGAACTGTTAAGTCAAACAGCAAATAAATTCAATTGAAATAGGTATACGCAACTATATATTCTAACACTCACTTATTATTGTACAGAACGATGCCTCCCAACATGCCTTTGCTCTTACGGCAATGCTCTAAAATCTGCATCGACTCCATATATATCGATGTGGCACTCTGCAACACGAGAGCACAAGGAGTATAAAATTCAATAAGGAATAATAAAATATCTATATTCGACTTAAAACGTGAAAGTGAACTGTTTATTAGTATCTATAATTTAAGAACGAACTCGTACGAACTGCCTCATTCGATTCCAACACCTGTAATCGTACCTTCGACCGTCCATCGAAACCAATCGATATCCAACTCAGTAATAAGTGAGATCATTGTAAACTACCTTTACGTACGGTATTGTTGTACGGTTGTTTACGTGTGTATTTTGTATTCACTTACATACGCCGTAAATGATCATGAAACGGCAAGATTGTTTCGAGGCGTCGTAATACACTAATTTACGTCAACAAACATACATACATATCTATACTTACTAAAAACACGAGAGCCACATCAGCTAGTTTCATGGTCGTAATAAAAAACCATATCGTGTATGAGCAACATTTCGAATGGGAATTGAGAATTTCCGTAGCGGTATTAGTGTAATCAGCTAATTCGCCAAGTCTATCGAAGATTGGCAATGGTCCGATACTCCTAGTTAATATGGAGAGTTTATTAACGAATGGTGCCGATTTTCTTCTACATACGATTTATTGCAGTGCATTTACCAATATATTTTAATATGCACTTATTTATATCTCCCTTGTTTAATAAATAATAAATACCTTGTTATAGAATTTGTTCATTTACGTGAACTGTAAGGCATGTGTGCGGGTCGATGGCAACATGTCGCCCTGGTTTGATGTCAATATTGGTGTCAGGCAGGGCTGCGTGTTGTCAGCCAGACTGTTTATCCTGTATCTGGATAAATGTCTCCAAAGATTGCAAGAAACGAATGTGGGAGTACGTATGGGTGACTTAGTGATAAACTGCCTGCTCTA
>DWFO01001587.1:0-15447 GCA_018246595.1 Mimoniades nurscia nurscia | reverse complement strand
CATCATTTTGACGTACAAAAAGTGTTCTTATGAACCAATTTTGAATAAATGAGATTTGAATTTGAATTTGAATAAGCCTAACATTTTCAAGAACAGGCACACATACATATATTACTAACATAATGAAAATAACAGTTTTATATTCGTGAAATCATAGATATTGTAAAGAATTCTCCCCTTTAAAACCTCTCTGCCCGCATTTCCCCGAGGAACCGCATTGGTGTTATGAAAAATTTGACGCGAGCCAATATGGGATGATACATTTGGATTCGTGCTTAAATAACACCATATAATATACATGTACTAACGCTTTATATACGAGTACATAAAGATTTATGGTACGTAATTAGCATGAAAAATTTAAGGTATTTAAGGTATTTAAATTTAAGGTAAAAAAATTAGGGACCTACACACTATTTTATGAATGCACATTCATAGTGGCTTTAGTTTAAAATTTTGGTACTTAAAGCTTAAAAATTTGGGTTACTGGAATTGTGGATCTTCCCATTATGAGGAGTTCCTAAAGATTCTTGTATGACCAGAAATGAAATCCAATGTCCTCTCAGCGGCATAAATTGACAAGTATTTAAAATATACTCATATTTGTTTATAAAAAATGTCTGTTTAATCGTAACGTCAGATCACTTTTCTAAAAGTGATGTACTAGACTTTTATGACATCTAATATACTTTCGTAACAAGTCGCAATAAATATCTAGGTATGAATTAGAGAAATTGTAATAAATATCAATAATCCTATTCATAATTAACTTACCGCGTCACATTTCATTTATTTATTATACCGCATAATTAATTTTACCGCATCACATCTCAATTAAGCTAAGCAACTATACCATAATGTTATAAATATGTAGGTAGGTAGGTATTGAACACCGTTCATACCCAAGTATCGACTAATTGCAGCGCATTGTTTATTCAGGTTGTGTAACATTACACGTGTAACACAAAATCATCGATAAAGTGTATAGGTAACATAGAATACCGTAAAATATCCAGATAACTTGCGCCAATATTTCCCCTTTCCGCCCGCATTTCCCCACGGTACCGCATAGCGTTATTAAAATTTGACGTAAGCCACTATGTGATGATATGAGGGAGGCGTTATTTGCACGCGCGTTGTAATATTGTGATATTCTGTTTAGTATAACGACGTACACAAATTTAACGTAAATATTCAAGATTGTAATTTTTTTTAGATAAGATATTACATATTCCTCTTTAGGATATTTAATCAAATGCAATAGGCATTTGAAATCAGTTTTAGTTCTTAATAATAATGTTATGAGAAAAATATCTATACGTACCTACTACTTATATTACATTTTTGTTCAGGGTCTCATTTAAGAAACTTTAATGTTGTATATTATATATACATACGATACATTCGACTTACGATATTAATATGTATAAATGCTAGTTTTAAGCTAACAAATCTTGTTCCCTATCACCTTTAACGTTATGCGGGTAGTATGCAGGTATTTCGGTTTATAAACTTCAGGTCATAACACTACAATATCAGGTACATGAGTTCATTTCCCAACTATCATTGTAAACTCGCTATCTTGGCGCGTCTGCTTACGTAATGTAACAGAGATATAGTTACAATAATGTAATACTACAAACTCTTTTCGTAGAGTTCTATTATAGAAGAAAAGCACCTCAACGCTGTAATAATTGAGACATGACACACTCGGTGCTTTCAGGCTGTGATATAATTATAAAACAACAATACTAACAGTTCTATCACATAACTTAATATCACCTATAGGTATATTGGAGTAAAAATAAAGTAGACGATAATATATTTTATCGTCAATCCATAACGTGAGAGGCTATAAAGCCGGCCATATTTCAAATGTGTAAATATATGAGAGACGGAGACACGGACCGAACATACATAAAATATTATGTCGCTTTATATTCGCCTTAGCGAGATTAGGGGTGGGGGTTACGTGAGACGCAAAGCCGCATGTGTTACATAGTGCGAAAAGATGAATTTGGGCTGAAGAAAAATGATTCTTGCTTTTTTAAGTAGGTATTTCCATCAACAGATAGACAATGTAAAATGCATATTAAATTTTTGTCTCAAAACACTATTTCATTTATTCATAACTTATTCATTTATTCATAACTATTTATTTATTCATAACTAATTCATTTTCGTAACAAACGGTGGCATGGTATATTTTTTATCTTAATGAAATATAAATTTTGATCCATTTTTTTTATTTTTGTTACAATCAGTTCAATACAAGTATCTATACCTAATCGCAAAAGAAGACAACATACCCACTTTAATGATGTTGTCAAATATGAATTATGAATATAAATATTATTAAATTAATTCCCAGCCAGATGGGATGACGATCTGGGAAAGGCTGCAGGCAGAAGTTGGATGCGGCAAGCCGAGGACAGGATGCGATGGCGCTCTTTGGGGAAGCCTATGTCCAATAGTGAACTAAGATATACTAGAGATGATGATGATATATATTAAATGTATACATGTATTTGATTGATATACCTACCAACGAATATGTCCAAAAATTTAACAGCACTACAAGTTGTTACGTGTCACCAAATAACTTGTAGATTATAGCTTTAAAACACATCAATATTTATATATATTGAGATAAAATGGAGTGCTCTGGTGAAATTAACTTAAAACGCAAACAAACTCGTGCTGCTGCATTACCATGCATAATATTATTTCCCGTTTCTACATCACACTAATTTTAATTGAAAATTTTATGTAAACTATTCAACTTTGGAGTTTTATACGCTTTGTAATTAATCGTTTTATTCATTTGAGTAGGTATAATAACCGCTGTGTACAATACTTTGACAAGTTAATAAAATCAATTAAGTGTTTAAAAAACTGTGAAAATTAAATAAACGAAACAGGTCCGTTCACATCTACAAAATATTTACCTACAGTTTACGTTACGGTCACCTACAACATAAATATGTATGTGATAAATCCAAACGGTCGTTTTGCGAGACAGATTGACATTATTGTTAACGGAAATAAAGTTTATATATTAAATACCCATATACGACCAGTTTTAAATCTATCAATACCAGTTTAAGGTCATCGACACCACGATATTGATGAGAACTATAAAAGAGCGTTTCATTAATTGACACAAAGCACTTCTTATCAAAGTATTAATGCTATTTGCACAAGAATATGGGATAAGTCGTCATGGAATTAGTTTCTCATAGCGTTTCCGCTTATCACACTGATTTGACTATGCCTTTATGATGATAAGACAATATCGGTGTTAAGTCGTGGTTGCCTATTATTTGTATGGCACCTGAATGGCAACTGTTAAATAATTGTGTGTCGTGAACTTTCTCGTTGGCTATCCTTAAAAATTGACAAGTAATTAAATCAATAGCGTTTTCAGTTTTATCATTTCATGTTATTAGTCGTATACAATATTGGAATGGCTTTAAATTTATTCCTAGATCCAAATGTCCTATGCTGTATGTGACGACCTCAGATAGTTCAGTAAAAAATCTTTCCATGTTGATTGTGGAGAGCAGAAAGGTAATTTCTTATTCCGTTTTCGGCTGCTAGACGAAAATGACTTGCGCTGTTAGTCACGAATCATGACTGTCTCTGTCGGAGATACCTACTTGAAATACACTTCAACTTACTACCGGATTGGTAATAATATAGGTACTATTGAGAATACTTATCGTTTTCCGTACGAATATAAAGTTTTGGTGTCTACAGCCAATGGCCATTTTTGCCACAAACTGCCATTCCACAATGGAATATACTGGAGCCGTATAATTCGTGCACCCTTAAAAGTAGGATGCTAAAACTTCCGTCGTATTACATGGACAGGCATCAATGAACACAAACTGTGAATAAAAGCACAATAATAAATCCCTCTGTGAAATCGACAAACGAAAGGCTTGAGCCGCTAGTGATTGGCACAAAGTGGCAGAGGCAGTTAGGCAAACACTGCGGTGGCTAATAGCGGAAGCGGTTTTACTGGAGATCATTGAGAGATTGTTACACTGCCTGTTCGCCTATTAGCCGTGAAAGGGCACTTTTTGTTATCGTTTCAGCGTGGAAAGCGCATTTCGGTATGGTTCTCTTTATGTAAATTAAGTGGGCTTAAAATCAGCCGATTCGATTACCTCGTGTAAATTCGCTTTGTTATAGAACAGCCGTGATGAAGCTACTTGAGTGCCCAGATGTATTGTGTAGTTGGCAGTGTAACCAAGAATAAATCATTCAAGCGATAAAATGTGTTTTGTACTGAAATGTATATACTATTTTATATAATAACAACTTAATGCGTTTGCATAATTTTACGGTGAATTTTGTATAGGAAAATGCTAAAATAAAACATGCCAGGTTTTGTATAAAAATGAACTTGGTTGGTTATTATCTGGAACAAAACAGAATCGCTTAATCACTTACTTTATAGACAAGTTCATAGCATGAAACGTTCCAATTGAGTTTAGCAGAACTACAAGACATATTTGACTGGTATTAAAATAGAAATTCATAGACTCTCTACACCCCATTTAATGAAACGGGCAATATCCTCATGAGCTTGTGCTATTTCAATAGAATCAACATTTAATATTTAGATGTACAATAGTCAAAACATTCCACATCATTAGGTACTAATATTTATAACGTGAATCAATGTACCTTAGCAAATAATCTGAACGATCAAAAGATTTTGATTCATAAAGGATCCGTTCGGCGCGGGCGATAAAAAATATCCTGTCAAATTAGTGGCGCTAAAATGACAAAAGGTGTTTTTTCGTCATCGTCCGACTATTTCCGACAGTCGCTACCTATTGTCTCAATTATAGGCCGAAAGTCCGCACTTCCTCTCACTTGGTGGTCGTGAAAAAAAAAGCAAAATAATAGACGCGGGGCACTGACACGCACGGGCCCGGCTAAAAAAATAGCAAAAAATTTCGCGGTAAAAAATCGGTTTTGCTTTACTTTTCGTGTCCACTATTTAAAAAGTGTTGTAGGTTTAAAAGTAAACCCATCTTCTTAATGCAGAAGCAGCTCTTTCTGTATACTTATACATTGTTAGTAAAACTAGGGCGATGCATTAGTTACCAATATGTTTAATAATTCGTTTGTACCGAACTGCATTGAAATTTTCCGTTTAATGAATCTTCCGTTTCATGTAAAACTAAATTCAGATATAATTGATAATGGATTTTATTTGTAGCAGGTACTCGCTTTTTCATGATAGCTAAAAGTACCTATATTCGAACCTATTGGCGCTCTTTAGCGAAAATTAAATCATATAAGTACTTATAGGTACATATACAATATGTAGATATTCACAAAACCTATGTAGGTATATTAATCAAATAAACAAATATTTTAACAAAAAAAACAACTTTCAAAAACAAAACTAAGCAGAAACAAATTAATATGCACTACAAAGTAAAAAATAATTAGTCGAAGTCAATGAAATTATTACGATAATATAAAATAAGGCACAATTACTGTTATGTTTGGAGTCGGTGTTAGCCAAGAAACCACTACAATATACCTTTAATAATGATACGAGAATGTTTTAAGGGTTTCATTTAACGTTGAGGGGTTAAATGAAACAAACAAAGTCAGGGAGAAATGTCTATCTCAACTCACGGAGTTCCATTGATCGTTATATTCGACTACAACAATTATTTGACCTTATCCGGATAGCCTATAAAACATATGGCCGAGTATTATTAATTTTCTCCTAACAATGAATAGTTCCACTACTTTGTCATGGATCCCATAATCAGAACCTAACCAAACTCTCATCGAGCTATCTTTGAAATACATCCTTTCCAATAAAAAAAGAATCATCGAAATTGGTTAGCGTGATATCGAGTTATTCGTCCATTTGTCGCCCAAATACATAATGCAAATTTAATTCGTATATGGTTTTGTCATGGATGCCATTGTCAGAACTGGACCATCATCAAAATCGGTTCACCCAGTCAAAAGTTATGAGGTAACAAACATGAAAAAATATAGATGGATTGAGCCTACCTCCTGCTTTTTTGAAGTCGGTTATAAATTGTAGAGAATATGAGAATTTAAAAAAGGATACGCTAGAAAAATATTATGGAATACAGCTCTAACAAAAGTTGAGTAGCGTCTCTTATTTTTATTTATACCATCTGCATTTTTGCCGCGCGAAATGTCCTAGTAATTCCCATACCTATACAACTACCATGTATTAAAGGCAATATTTATTAATTATCTCCGTATTTAATCTAAAAAGCACAACATATGATCGCTACATGAAAACGTAACAAACAATACAAATTTTCCTGTCAAATACGATTTAAGTATTTTGCTATTATTTATAGTCGCTTAGCGTCCTTAATGATTTCGGTTCCCTTTTAAAATGATAAGGAGATTATCTTCAAACCAAAAAGCATTAACTCTTGACCGTCTCATGACATGTTTGGTCGTGATATTACGAGATTACTTAACCTTATCTGAAACGAACATTCGTTTATCTTAAAACGATGTATTAAGTATTGATCTTTTATTTTCCTTTTATGCCCAAAGGCCGTAAGCATCCGCATAAGTTGACATTCGTATTTAGGGCATCGATTTAATCTTTTAATATCGCAATAAAATAAAAATAGTGATTAAATTGAATTTGTTACATGAAGTTAATATCGTAATGCCCACAAAATATATATGTCGAGCGAACTCTACCTCTAGAGTTGTTCATAATGTTTTTCGAGTTATATGAACTTTGTCAATAACTAGTTAACTAATGTCCTGGTCTATACTCATAACCCTGCTTATTTTAAGAGGAAACTAGATTTAGACATCAAAACGATAAAAAGATTCTTGATGGTGATAATTAATAAAATTAACAAAGGGTTATATGCTGAATTTTAATTATCTACTGTTAGCAGCCGAGATCATATTTTATTCGTTAGTCGTAAGAGTTCTTAAAGGGATTACCTATATAGAAATACTTTGTTTTTATTAAGTAATAGATATTTAATTATACCAAAAATGATTTGGTGTTAGGTGTTATATACAAAAAGACGATGAACATATATAACTTTGTCCTTGAATAGTTAAGCATTTAATAGACATTAATAATTTTGCATAAAAGAAATTTAATATCTTCATACTAATTATGGGCACAATGTATTCGATTTTAGAAAAAGTAGTCGGAAACCTTTTTATGCGAATTCTTTGGTAATTGTTTTTTACACACAAACAGTATTGCACATGACATTTTGCAGTTACTTTTAGTAATATTGACATTTGCAAACTTCGTGGCGGTTTGTTAAAGACTATACAAAACAAAACTAAAAAACTGATAATAAATTTAACCGAACTAAAGGTGTGTACATTTACGATTCACCACTACCTACATAAAAAGACGTTGAAAAAAATTTTGTTTGTAGAGGGAGCATCGGCTGGGCAAATTAAAGGGTCGGACATCCCGAGGCGCCTCCAATCTCGCCTGCGACAGGAAAGGAAGAAAAAAAAATCCATTTTGCTTGATGTGTCATCACGCGAAGGCAACATTTTTGGGTTATTAGTGACTTATCACCTTCGTCCGAAGTTTGTGTACAATACAAACGTACAGATAACCTGATGTTTCTGTGATATCTTTGTTTTTTAATGAAACTTTTAAATAATAATTATACGTTTAAATAATTCGCTTTATACAATATTTAAAAAACATTAGCCCGATGCTTAAAATTATAATTTATTTTCACAGAATTGTTGTTCCATTTATGAAAATTTTATTATTGTTAGATACTTCAAAAATCGAAAGTAAAGAAGGAGTTGATAAGTTTTTTGATAAAATACTAGTGTTAACTGTAACAAGTGGAACTCATAACATAACTATACCTATTATGATTCATAATCAAAAAAATTCATAATCATAAACATATTTTGTCGTTGTTAAAAAGATAGAGACCAAACAAAATATTAAACCACAAAAGCAGTATATAGTTACAGCCATGAGTATATTGACGTCCAGGGGAAATCAATCAGAGGCGCAATGTGAAGTCCCATAAGACCAAACTAGTGATTATGTATCAACGCGATCACTTACCATTTAATCTGTCCTTGACGACTTGATGAGCGAACGCAGCGGCTGCGGCTTGTCTCATGGGATCTAGAGCCACTCCCCAAGCCCCCAGCGCACCTAAGGCCCTATGAGCGGGCACTCGTACCACCCCGGGACTGTTCGGAAACCCGTAGCCGGCGCCCAAACTCAAGCCAGGCCGCAACAACAAACCCGAGTTCGGGTACAGTCCTGGATTATGTGTAAAGTTCAGTGGCATACCGCCACTCTCCTTCACGTCATCCCTCGCGCTCTCCGATTCGGTGTCCTGATCACTGCGCTCGTCACTCTCACGAGAATGCCGACGCTTGTCTATATCATCGAACTGTTTCCCTAAAAGCCTGGATATGCTGAACGGCAGATTCACCCTCGGCTGCGTGTCGGTCATCCCGTTCGGGGAATCCCGATATCTTTCATGGTAACTGTGCTCCGAGTCGCGGTCCTCGGACGCGATGCTCCTGTCGCACTGGCCCGATAATCTACTGTCAGAGTCCACGTTTATCTCCTCCTGATCGTCGTCGGAATGTATTGATGACATTTTATAAGTTCGCAACACACGCACTTAATATTTTCAGACGATAGAAATATGCTTGCACATTTTCATAAGAAACACTGTGTAAAAAGCTTGCGGTCGTTTCGAAAGCTTCGCGCGCTAACCGACCGCCCGCGACCGTATCATCACACACAATATCAAGTAAAACGAGCCAATCAGCTGAGCCCCCACCGCTCTTCAAACGCGATAGTTTGACCGCACAAACCCCTCAACTATGCCCGTTGAGTGGAACAGTTTCCGACAAAAGCTTAATACGATTTCCAAACATAAAAACTCGTTTGGAGTCACTAACTTTAACAGAACGGCTCGCTCTGTCCTTCTCGCTGTACGTCCTGTTTCCGCGCTTCCTCCATCGCTTGAGCGTTATTGTAAATTGAACTTTAATATACATATTATAAAGTATACATTTGTATGTTAAATGCAATCAGTTAGCACATTTTTATCAACCGTATAACGACGTAAACATATCGAAGATCGTTTGTCAGAGGGAGACTGCTGTACACTTTAGCAACTGCAATAATTGTATAACAGAAAGAGAGAACTATACTTTTGTAGCTGGGCGTGGCCAGTCGTCTTATACCGCGTCGTTTAAATCCAGTTATGGCCTGACAAATGGTGTACATATTAGGGGGGGCGATGTTAGAAAACTATTTTTGAATCTTTTAAGACAGTTAAATTATTTACGTTCTGTGGTCGACCGAACTCTTCTATAGAAGACAATGCACTTTATAATAAAATAGATCCCAAGTTTCGTGTTATGGTCATAGATAATGGAGGATAATGTATTGTCGAAGATAGCTACTTTATGGTATTGAATTGGACAGCTCGAGTGGCAAAGGGTGTTAGATTATGGTATTGTACGATAAAATACGAGAAAGGGCGATTGCTTTCAGTATAATTATTTAACGTACATTTTGAAATACACCACATTGGTACACGAATGTGTTGGCATAGATAATTGGTAAATAATTAAGTTACATCCTTTGATATTACGCTGACCTCGTAGAGTCATAACTAAGAGGAACTTTTTGTAGGTAATGAATGGGATTATTTCTCGAGTATTTTAGATAAATATTTTTTAGTAGGTATTACCTACTTCTGTAGGTCAGGTAGGTATATTTGCCTAGATATAAGTATAACTAGGTAATTTTGTATGTAAGTAAAGTAGAGCTGACTAGACATAACATAAAATGCTCTGGCCAACATAAATTATCGTACCAAGTCTCTCACATATTCCTAAAAATATAATATGTCACATATAGGTAAAGTGTATAATTCCTATATGCAACATATTGTGGTTTTAGTGATTGCAAACATAGGTAGCTGCTGATCAAGAGCTCCTGGGTTCGATCCCTAGGTCAAGTACCTACTATCGGATTTTGAAATTTCTAATAGTAGGTCATACCAACTACAGGCTCGCCTCCTATTACTTTGTGGGACGTAAACGTAAATAGTGTAACGTGAAAGTTTATTTCACTCCTTTGCCTATCCCTTTGGAGGTTACAGGCGAGATGTTACGTTTTATCTGTTGAAGATTAAGACATACCTATCTCTACAATTTCTCTATCATACATCAGCAGTTGTCGTATCAATATTTTTTCTAATAACTCATTTTTAAAACTACGAACAGTTAGGTAGGTACCTACTTACTTAACTCATAAACAACAGACTATTTAGGTATGCCAATTATAAAATGTGCTTATTTCGCTAAGCGGCTTGAGGAGAGACCTATGATGCGAACGAAGATGCTGATACATATATGTAAGTAATTCCTCAAATTTTATTTTGTTAATTATAAATCGTAGAAGCTTACCGATTGTTGTGAAACAAAGTCGACCGACAACGACTTCGGTTACACTTATAAATTATGTTGAAATTCCACATTTAAATTTATGTACCACATTGAATATTTAATCGATTTTCTTACAATCTGACATTCGAAGTCGAAACACGAAACCAAATCAATAAATTCGTTCAGTGAAAAGTTTATTGTCAAAATAACTCTCCGCAATGCGATTGGGTACTAACCGATATTTCAGATAACGTCACTTTTGCTAATTTAGGACGTTAGTAGAGCCCTGAATTCAACGTTTGAGTCGCATTGTAACTGTCTGTAGCCTATGATTTAATAGCGCTTTGAATAGTTTTCTGTACTGATACAAGTCAACATTAAGATACGTGGATCTATACCTATGTTAAGTCATTTAGTGGACTTTTAGGATATGACAATAGCATGTCATTGTGCGGAGACGGAAGTGCCTTAACTCTCTACTGCTGGAACGATTGTAGGTCTCTTTGCGAATTAGGTACCTACTAGTGTAAGCTCATAGATGGCTAGCAAAGTCAAATTTGGTTAAAAAAAACAACTGGGACACCAGGTGATTATAGCCCATCAGTTACATTTAAAATAGATGTCCAGAAATGTCGTATCAGCATAGCACTAAACACTACTGCACACCATTTAGGAAAAAATTATATACGAATAGAATATACCTAGCAGAAGTAAGAACAATAGGCGGTCTTATCGTTAATAAAGCGATCTCTTCCACACAAAACTTAATATTGAAAGATAATGTAAAGAGACTAAAGGCAATTAGGCAGAATACTTATACAAAAATCATTTAATGTAAGTACTTTAATAATCCGATAACTGCTGGAGTAGACGTGTTCTAGAGTGAAGACCACACCTTAGCAAACGTTGTCTAGGAGGGCATCCAGCTAAGTGGAGCGACGATATACGCAAAGTGGCTGACAACGGTTGGATGCAAAGAGCTGAAGATGGAGCTCAGTGGCGTGCCATTGGAGAGGCCTATGTCCGGCAGTCGACGCGAATAGGCTGACAATGTTGATGATGAATAATTTGTTGACGTCTACGAATATAGTATATATTTATGTAAATATAGCATACATAAAAAAAGTAACATCACGCCTGTAATCCCCGAAAAGGTAGGCAAAGGAATGTAGAACACTCCCACGTTTCACCAGTTACTTTTTTAAGTCCCACGATGGAATGTGAGCCTATTGCCATATAGGTACCGAGCACATATCCAGACTCCGAGCCACTACTAGAAAATCTAAATTAGAATTATAATTGCATACATTAGGTACCTACTATATGCAATTCGCATACCTATATAAAATAACATAATCTGCAGTAATGTTAGGATGTTGTCACTCGTTAAGTTTAGTACCTACACATACAGCTGTCAAATCGCTTGCTACTCTTTACCTATTATGAAAGAAAGTCATAGGTATTTTAAACCGTCTACAATTACTCCTAAATGTTTATTAAACATATAAAAGCAGACCCCGCAATCAAAGAAAAGATAATTAATCTTACAGGAGATAGAGACAGAGAGAGAGAAATATTAAATATATCAAGAAGAATGCTTTTTCTGTGTCGCATCTTTATTACTGAATGTCTTGTCTCAGTAAGCAATTCGTAGAGGTGTGTTCCAAAGATGTAGTTCCACTTCGCGTGGTTGTCTGCTTCGTCAGCTGTTTTACGGTAAACAAGTCCTAAATATTTTAAAAATTGCTAACCACCACCCATGGAACAAATTACTATTACTTAACGTAGTTACTTTTACTAGTTGAACCGTAGGTACTAATTTACTGTTATTGTTACTAGTTGACACGTAGTTAGTTACTAGTCTGAAAAAAAATTAAAAGGACAGACAAAACAAAAGTTGACTTTGATTTAAATTGGATTTGAACGTTTCATGAAAATAACATAATATCTTATTAAAGATAAATAAATAATATATATATTATAATAGAATATATTATTTTATAGTCGGGTTCATTATGTTCGTTTGTGCTGCCATCTTCTGTTCAATAAAGTATATTTATTTTAATCTGTGCTAGTGACATCTAGCGGTAAGTAGTAAGAACTCTAAGCGTTTTCATTTCTATTTCATGTAGCGCCATCTTGTAATCTCCTGTAAACTTTGAGAATATTTGGTAATACTAACTTTATAAACGAAATTACAGCTAATGCTACATAATATTAACGTAAATGAAATAACAGTAGTCCTTATCAACAAACCACGAACAAATTGATCTTGTTAAATACAGTGTAATGTAATTATTAACCGTCCTAAATGTATCAAGAGAGTACCTACATAATGATTGTAGAAAAAGCACGACGTCTGTAAAGATAAAGATATTCGACCGTCTGTGTTCTCTGCATACTTCATAAGGTACCTGGTGTGAAGATAAGTATTTATTTGTGTATCTCAAAAATATTTTAATACGATCAGGTAAGTATTGGAACAATAATTAAGATAATTTCATGTATTTTGGAAATAAATAGGTTTTCAATGTTCAAATGAATTTTCAAAAGCCGTTTTTTCTGAACTGTATTCTCGGACAAAATGGAAAAATCCTACCAACATGACTAAAATGTTTATAGCAACGAAACACAAGCATTTTATTACACCTGTTATCATGATTACATTTTCCAACTTTTAATAGAATCTCCTTAGGCCCGTGCTCAGTAGGCACATAATAGCACTCGTATAGGTACAATTGCAATTCATTCAAACGGAAAATCACTTACGGCAATGCGCCTTTATTTAATTTTATACGACTTTTCAACATGCCTTTTTTAAATCAGAACGCATTTATAATTATTAGTTTTATTTTTTATATAAGCTATTTTATTTTAGGTAAGAATACATTTATATATTTCATTAGGTCTTATGGCTTTGTGTAGCTAGCCTTAGATGGATTTTGAGAATATTACATATTTCTTTATACTTAAAGATCCGCCCAACCCTTCTATTAACAATAAAAAGTAACATCAAGCCTGAAATCCATGAAGAGGTAGGCGGAGGAGTGTTGTCCCACGATTCACAATAATAATGTTAATAATAACAACAGTGATGAATCAAATTAAATACTATGATATTACTGATGTATTAGTTATTTATGTAAAATGTTTGAATGCAGTATATTCCCAATCTATTGAACAATCTTTAAAACATCCTAAAACGATAAACGCAACAAGGAGAATACTAAGAGGAAAGTCAATTGTCGATACCAGCCCCTACATGGTAAGAAATATAATTGAAACTTTCATTTGTGCTTAACTAATCAAAACACATTAACACATTAACAATACTATTACTTCGATTTAATAATATTGTTAAACTAGATCGCTAAATGAGACAGTTCTGTATCCCAATTCATTACTATAATAATTCGGTAATAAGAATCAATGATGTCTTCATTACTAATTATGTGACGTAGCGCTGCGTGCACCATTCCTCATTGGCATTTCAGCATTTCCCAAGGTTTTGTTATCACACATGCCATACTCATAATTTGCTTTAATATTTGCACTTCGCCATCAATTAATCTGTTAATAACTGTTAGGTATACCTATAAATAGCTTTTTAAAAATGATCAAAACAAGTATTGGTGAAAATGTTTTGTAGCGTTCGACTACATTGTGTTCTTCTTCAGGTTTATCTCAGGCCAGCGTTAAATGAGAGGCAAATGAAGGATCCTAACTGGCTATGCGGGGGAGTGATCATACACGAGCAGTATATCCTGACTTCCGCGGCTTGCATTGAAGACGCTAAACACTTCTACGTTGTATCTGGAACTCATCGGTAATGTTTTTAAATGTAGGATGGATTAGACGCACTAAAACATACGGTGCTTTATTTTAGTGCTCACAAATAAGAAAATATTTGCTATTGATATCAATGAAATCAAATGAAATGCACTATTTAATGCACCTTAATTAAATTAATAGAAAAGTAATTAATTTAATGCTGCCCTGTGTGGTTGTGTTGGTTACAAGCGCGACTGCTGATATTGAGGTCCTGTGTGATTTTTCTAATTTAAATCTTCTAGTATTGGCCCAGAATCTAGAAATATGCCCAGTATATGGCAATAGGCTCACCACCTATTCCACAGTGGGACGTAAACGTAAATGGTGAAACGTGGGAGTGTACTACATTCCTCTGCCTACCTCTTCGGGATTACCGTCGTGATGTTACGTAACCTCTGTTGAACGATAGACACATTTATTTATATAGTACCTCCCTACCTATATTTGAACTATTAGAGTTGATTTGTTTATTAATTCAGATGGACTCCATCGGGCGCAAATGACGAATGCATCACGAACGGAGCAAAAAGAGCAGTATGGAAATGTGTACCAAAAAGTAGGTTCATTTTGTGAAGCGTCTAAGTAAGTTACGAATACCCTGTTGTATTTTACTCGGCACCTTTTTACGGTATGGTAAATGACGATTACCCTGAAAAGATTGAGTGCCCGAAATTATACATACATAAGCGTGTATAAAGCTTCGCAGACAACTTTATTCCCCAAAAAGACTTATAGGTGAGACAGAACATAACAGAAAGTGAAATGAAATCTTAAAATACTAGATACGCAATACTATTTGGTTGGTGTTATTAGTTAGGATGTTGTTGTATTTCTGAAAATATTTAGACGTTTGGTATTGGTTTCGAAATGCTAAGTTTATTGGTTTAAGTTTTGTGAACGTTGTAAACAAAATTATTTTGCATAGCAGAAGTATTGAATACAAACTAGAAAAATACATAAAGTATAGGTACCTTTTTATTGCATAATACAGTAGATAGAGCCGATGATGCAATTTTATAGATTATTATTATGTGCTTCATTAATTGTATGTTTTTATCATTAACTTATTAATCCTCGTTGTTCGTGTTGGTTGCGAGTGCGACTGCCGATCGGGAGGTCCTGGGTTCGATTCCCGGGCCGGGCACTACTAAA
>DWFO01001586.1:0-15453 GCA_018246595.1 Mimoniades nurscia nurscia | reverse complement strand
TGACAAAGTAAAGAAATAAATGTTTCTATTTATACCGGATAAATTCATTATATTTTTATATGACCCAAATATGTATATAGGAGTACATGATGGAATATTTTCACATAATGTAATGGATACATATTTGGGTCATATAAAAATATAATGAATTTATCCGGTATAAATAGAAACATTTATTTCTTTACTTTGTTATAATGTCTTCTTTCTAACTCTGAACCAATTCTGACCTGTCAAACAGTAAAAACACCAAATTCATATCCTTCTCTCTAGCTGCCAAGACCTTTAGTACTGACCATACAATATAATAAAAATAGCAATGTATCATATTAAAATTGAAAAAAATAACAAGACATTCTGGCCAAAATTAGTATGAAAATATATTGAGTTTCTAAGACTTGTTCAAGCAACTCTCAAACTGAGTTGTTAAGGTTGCCATTGGCCACACTCCACGTGCTCTTTCCCATAGTCTCTCGCGGAGATGAATAACGCGAAACATGTATTCAGTGAAGTTTTTCTGTGTCCATTCGTCTGGGATCACAGAACTTGCTACTGTTACCTACGTTTATGTTTTACCATAGAGTTAATGACAAATAGAAATGTCCTAAGCAGTTTTATGAATTTATAAGATTACAATTTTATGTATATAATATATTTATAAATTTTATTTATCCGTGTCGGGATACATTTTGCAAGCCCGTGCCGGGATACCGGGCGTCGTAAGCTCATAAGATCTCTAAGTGAACGTGTATTTATTCATACGAGTATGTCGGTAATTTCTGTCTTGTACTCCTGTACATCAGGATATAATGGATGATTAACTAAAGATAAAACTCAACTAAAGGAACAATATTTCTATTTGGTGTAGATCACTTTTAATAATAATAATAAAATGAACGGTAATAAAACGTAAAATATTAGCTATTAATTGACTTTGTATACTTATGTATAAAATTATATAACTTTGTATAAAATTAAATAGACTAGAAGATTGCATTGTTTATAAAATGTTACATATGCATCAATCATGAAAACTGTTTAACGTAATTATCTGATATTTTAAATTCATTTGTACGTGACGAATAAGAGCAAAGTGCACTCCATACTTGCAGATGTCAGTCGCCATTTCTATTTGTTGTTAACTCTATATTTTTTACACATGTACTCACAGGAGATGTTTATTTCTTAGCAATATTCTACGTTTTATGTGAGGTGCAAATGTTTACTTATTTTATTAAGTAGTAAAATGAATGACAAATATAAAATTTTAAGTTGCAATTGAAGTTTACAACTCATGCTCAGAATTATGAGACTCATGATCTTTTCCAAATAAAGAAGATGTTATTAGTTATTAGTACGCGACTGATTACACTAAAAGCATTAGTAAAAAGAATAAGAATCAACATTTAAACTTACAGTAGTTTACAGTACTTACAGTACTTTGCAAGTACTTTAATGATTAATAAAATCGAAGTAGATATAGATTTCATAGCACAGCTGACTTTAACTCAGTTCGGTCACTACCAATTTTTCTAAGTTCTTTACCTTTCCTCATGCAATAGGGTCAAAATAATTCAACATGCTGCATACTTTGATGCAAATACGAACTGTCAGTATTATCGTCGATATAATAAACCGCAAGCTGTCTTAGTCTTCAAGACGTCTACGTATCCAGCCAACCGAGCGATCCGAATGATCAACGTTGTACGTTACAAATATGTATAATTAAATACACTTTTACTAACATACTAACAGACGTGTTTTCTGCATGTCCTTCTATCAACTGATAAGTAATTAGTCTTATTCGCAAATTGTACTAAAGTAACTTCTTCTTTAAGTGCCTCGCCAACTTGTGAAGGTCCACAATAAGTTTTGGAATCTGTTCCCATACAAACGAAGTTAATAGAAATATATTAATGAATTACTTGTAAAAAAATCTTGTTTGTTACATCGGAAAGACATTTCTAATAAAAACTTTATTTAAGATCATTTTATAAATAATACTTTGGGAGTGCACAATTTATCGCTGGATATTATCGAAAGACACGTAAAAATGTTAAGTTCAAAAAGCATAATCGAACAAGCAAAGTGCTCCGTCACTCGGACGTAAAATAAGCAATTTCCGTTTGTATCAACGAAGGTGTGTGCTGTTTATGAGTTCGCCTTTACGATTTGTTTGCACAAACCTCCCGTCAAAGTGTATTTTAAAATCCAATTCGAAACCAACTTTAACTGTGAGCCGTTTTAACTATTTTCGTTTTTTTTTTTGCAACGTGATACTTTTTATTTGTTTGATTAAACATGTTAATGGTCTTATTCATTTATAATATTTATAGATCAAGTTTATCCTTTCAAATAATAATAAGATAAAAATATCTTTGTACATCTTCACTCTCATCCACATAATCTCAAAGTAAGCATCAAAAGAGCTTGTGTTATGCAAACCATATGACTGACAGACTACATATATTCGTATAAATATATACCTTATATATACCTATAAGTACATACTTTATATTTACATTTTTACACCCAGACACAGAACAAATATTTGTGCTCATCACGCTAATATTTATTCGGGGTGGTAATCGAACCCACGACCACCGGCGCGAAAATCAGGTTCACTAACCACTGAACCAACGGGCCTGTCGAATTAAAGTCCAGTTTTTTTTCTCCCGACCCGTGTATCGTTCCACTGTTGGAACACGGGTCTCCTCTCAGAATGAGAGGGTTAAGGCCATAGTCTACCACGCTGGCTTAGTGCGGGTTGGCAGACTTCACACGCCTTAGAGAACAATTATTTTTTGAGAACTCTAAGGTGTGCGGGTTTCATCACGATGTTTTCCTTCACCGTTACAGCAAGTGATATTTAATATTAAAACGCACATTTTTTTAGAGGTGCGCGCTAGGTTTTTCACTCGGACTAACAGAGTGAGAGGTCAAATATCAAACCACTAGGCTATCACTGCTTCCAAAGTCCAGAATATTAAGTAAAAAGACTCGCAAGGAAAAGTATTTATAATCTTAAAGTTTGACACAAAATTATTGATTACGCGAACATGTAGAGAGAGTCTTTAATACAAAAAATACATTTGTATTTGTATATATACATTTGTATTTATACATTTGTATATGTACATATACAAATTTTCCAACTACTTGACTAACTAACTTTGGCTTACTTTTAGAATACAATATAAATCAATATTATAATTAAGGTACTATAGTCTATAAAGGATATCGAAAATAATTCAGTTGTAAATCATGACGAGGCAAATAAAGTGAATCAAATACGTGAAATGTCACAAAACACTATAATTTTAGTCGGGGCACATTCAGTATTTCTTTTTAAAGGAAAAAGAACGAACAGGTACGTGATTCGAATTTGGAACGGTCGAGACCGGACTGTCAAATGGACTGAGTATATTGAGGGACCCGAAGACAGGAAGAGCTTGTAACATCGAAACTTGGGATTGTATTGGAGTCATAAAGGTACAATTCATATAGGCATTTGTGTTGACAGTATAAGACTCCTATTTTTATTCAGATAAGTTCGTAATTTTTATTTAAAAATGAAATTGTGCACGCAAAATGTGACAGCTTTGTTGTATTATTTGGATCTAATGTTTAATATCGAAGGTAAGTATCGATGTAGTATTTAGTATAAAAAATATTTTTTTAATGTAAGTAGCATTTAGTAGAAAAAATAAATAATAATAATAATATCTTGGGACATCTCCACACATGGCCATTTGATCCCAAAGTAAGCGTCAAGAGAGCTTGTGGTAATGGTTACCAGACAGCTGATCAACAACATATATACATATTAATATAATATATACCTACCTATAGATTGTTTTATACACCCAAACACAGAACAAATACTTGTGTTCATCACACAGATATTTATTCTGGGTGGAAATCGACCCGCGACCCCCGGCGCAACAGTCAGGTTCACTAACCACTGCACCAACAGGCCAGTAAAACGGTGTAACCGAATTAATATTTATACCCGTAGGAGCTCAAACGAATCTGTGCTTTCTTTCAGGGACGTATTCAATTGGAATGGCCGTGTCTCTTAATATCTACTAGATTCTTTTAACTGGAAAGTAGGTAATAACGCTTTTACAAAACAAAAAAACAACACCTGTAGTACATCATATTATACTTTAATATGCAAGCTATTATTATTATTATTATTAAGCTATACAGATTACTGTGAAGCTTCAAGTAATACAAAAAAATTGAACTGAATTTTAGAATACTTTCAGTCAATTCTTCATTTAGAAAGCTATGAATTTGATGCATCAAAACATTTATTTAATGTATGTACTATATGCTTCTACAACAAAAGTTGAAAATCTTTTAAATATTACATTGTGTCTAAATAGATCTAATATCTAAAATGGAACTTTCACAGTCTGATGTTTTTATCAGCGAAACTAATTTACGAAGTGCGTTCGTATCGAATTTCATAAAGATTGACAGAGATAACAGAATTTAACGAAAATGCGAATATATTTGAACAACGAAACATTTTAGATGAATAGAACCGATTCCTTAGGGACGTTGTAATAACGGTATTGTCAAGTCTAGACTTATTTCGACAAGATCTTCGATAAGAAGATTATAAAACGCGATGCCCTTTGTTAATATTAATTTGTTATATCGAACTGAGAAGAATCATTTCTTCCTGCACATTATTATAGAAAACTAATGACTACAAGAAAATTCGTTGCAGATGTATTTATCAATGGAAAATCTCCTTAAAAATATGTATAAATATATATCCAGCAGTATCAGCTGAATATTATATGAATGTATGTTAGCATTGAACTTACTTAACGTTTTCGCGTCATCTTGTATGTAATGTGTGACCGTAAAATTATCGTATTCATTATTATGTATTAATATCGATAAAATCAAAAATCTCATACAGACTTTTTTATTTATTCGTTGATAAAAGGGCGTCGTGCGCCCGTGCGTCCTTTATAAGCTCTGGGCGCAATCTCGTACGTCTTTTGTGATGTACCGGGAAGCTTTACACTATTCACGGGACATTTGCTACATGAAATAAGATTTCGATTAACGTCCGCCAGATATATGAACAGATCAAAACATAAATTTCGCTCCTTGTTACCATCATTGCAGTTTCTATGCGAGTAATACGAATATTGGACACGTCTACTTTCCGTCTGTCGTTTAACATGACGTTCAATAATCTCTGGCTATTAGGTTTTTATTTCCATATTTTCCCATTCTGAAAGCAGACCAGTTGTCAACAATTGATCGATAGAAAATAAACGGTTGATAACCATGTTGAATACACGGTGACCATTTTAAATTTATTGTCGAAGTACATCATATATTAAAAGAAATACTCAGACTAAGAGGTGAAATTATCGTCATCATTGCTTGTTAATAATTCACATTTTTATGAAATCATTGTCTGGGTGGTCCAGGTTATGTAATTTTTAATCTAATTATACACATGAATAAAAGATTCATGTGTATAATTCGTGACTACCAAATATAATCTATAACTTAGTGTGAATAAATAATGATTAAAAAACGAGTCATATAAATAAAAGTATTATGTAAGAGAAGAATATAGGTATATATATCCATGCTTGTGTTTTAGTCTGTAATGTACTTTTCAATTTATTAATAAAAGAAAACAAAGGTATTAATGGTTCAATGCTCATCAAAGTAAACGACATTTTATATGTCTAAAAACATAGTTCCAACTATTGTGAAATAATCAATGAACAAAAAACGGTCGATGGCAATTAGTTTTGCTCTTAGTATTAAAGGGAAAATACTGTCCAAGGGCGGTCTATGCAGCATCTGTCTGTACATTGTGGGGTGTGCTGGACAGAAAAGGGTTATTATCTACGTTAATAATTTTAAAATCAATATGTATTATTAGTTGATAATATGTATTTTGATCCGCCTCTTCTTATGCAGAATCAAATACCTAGTATAGCGTTATGTAGGAATTTTTTTTACACTCGGAACACTTTTCTTATTATTTATATATTTATGCGTTACAACTTTTAATGGAATTTGTTGGCTAAAAAGCTCCACACTTCGGAGGTTCTTGCATAAAAAATCCATTTTATAATGACATATTTATACTGTAATAACGTAATAATAATAATTTTATTTACAATACAATATAAAAAAATCTTAAATTAACTTAAATTATCTTAAATTGACTTAAACACATATCGACGAAAAATTATAATCCGTGAGTGATGATACCGTAATTCATCAATACTTTCCTTCATCGCTGGCTAAAACTTACTCTATTATTCAATTATTACTTACTCTATTATGTCAAATACAGTTTAAAACATTCACAATCTATTGTTACTTACATATTATTATATACTTATGTTATGCTGCAAAACATTAGATTACGTCAGCTGATTAAAAATGAATCCGCTACCTAATAGCTAGATGGCGCTGTCGTAATTTGTTCAAATACGCGCAGCATTTTTCTTTCGGAGCACTGTCACCGCGTTATTTACGAGGGGTCCGTTTGTTTAATACCTTTTCATTAACAATTTTAAGGTTCACTTTATTGAAGTCGTAAATAACTCGCGCAATCGCCCACTGTCGTTCTGTCACCCGACGCAATTATAAAAAATAAACTAAATTACTTATTTTTACGAGACTTTGTCACATCCGATAATTAGTAGACATACTTTATTGTATTGTATTGTACTTTATTTTAATTAAAAAAACAATGTGCGAATTATCACAAGCTATATTGATGTTCACACGGGGGCTCATGAGTGTAATTATAATAGGATTGGTTATGATGATATTAGTCTATATCTATATTATACGGCAAATCTAATGTTATAAAATATGCTTTCGCAGTTAAGCTTCTGAACGATTAACTATTGTTTTAAATCAATTAACATCGTTCTTTCAGCTGAATTTACTTTTTTTAAGAAAAATACATATACTCGATGCGAATTGCCTTTGCTACCGGTGTGGAGAGTAAGGAAATAAAATGTTTGTAAAACATTAATTACTCACTGTTACTGTTTGCGTACTGAAAAACAAAAAAATTGATTGTCGTCTTGCAATCGAGTAGTTGCTAGTATTATATGAAGCTGTAAATACAACAGAATAAAAAAACGATGGTTGATTGGGGCAATTTTATTAGTTAAGTTGCTAGTTACTTTTGCACATATACGAGTAGGTTTCCCTTCGATCTCGCATGTAATTGTAATACTTTTACAATAAAGAATAAAAATAAATAAATAAATAATTAGGTACTACCATATTGATCATATACGAGCTGACATACTTCACATGTATTCTAGGAAGAACTTCAAGACGATTATTCCTAATTTGTGTAACAACAATTTTAAATCACCGTTTTTTAAGCCGGTATTAAATATGACCGTATACAAGGCAGCTTAAAACTGCACATCATTTAAGTTCCACCCGTCCTCAAGTCGTTGCGAAGTCTTAACTGCAGTAACTACTGCTTGAAACATGAGTGCTCTCCAGTGCATCGTTGCGGAGCATACTCGACGTTACCACTTCGTGATGCATTAATGACCTTCTCATTATTTTAAAATTTCAATAAGAAATTATTCGTACATCACAAAGAAAGTTTGAATAAAACGAAGTAACATGAATTAATTGAGCGCAGTTAATTAAAACAGTTTTTCCACATACAGAATACGTGTATTATTATATTGTTCTATCATCAAAAATGCCTCTTAAGGGGTTGGCAGAGAATACCAAATGATAAATATTTCTAACATTAAAGATCTGATGTGCTTCTAATAGGTACATTCCTACTACAATAATATCAGATTTGTTTATATAGGAACAAACATTAATCGCTAAACATACATATATTTTTATTTGGCATCTAGGGAAGGATTTCTGTTTCTGTTTCTGTAGACGCTAAACACGTGTAAGTCGAGATTGAAGACGACTCGGCACAGCTGTACAACAGCGCGCTCAGAAGAGTTCCCTCTAAAAATTTCAAAGTGAATACTCAACTGTTTAAGAGTAATACTCATAGTGGATACGACAAAGCCACTCAACACTGAGCACTGAATATTATCACGTCATGATGTACGACTGTCGTGGCACCCCCGCGTTCTTTAGCGTAAAAAAACACAAACGCTTCCTTGCCGAATGGGGTTAAGGTCGAAGGAATATTGAGGGGGAAAATTATGTAACGGTACGTAATCAAATTAACATTCTTTTTAAACACACGAAATGTTGGATAAGAGTTCCTGAATTATAGTTTGACGAGTAGAAATGAACAATTTATTAATGCTAATATTGCCTATTTTTACGTGCTTTCGCCGTACATAATTTAAAATGTAATCGTTGCGTAACATAATAGGATTTAAGATTTCTATGGTGTCGCAAAATCATAATCTTCATAACTCTAAAATATTTGTTAGTGTTAATAGATGTTTAAATATTGATTTAGAAAAAGATAATAAAATTAAAATTACACATTCACACAGTTCAGTCACAGAAACCCTTTCAAAGTCAACGTTTGTGACTGCTATTTCCTTGTACACAGTGCTGACAAGGGACATGAGATGCGGATTAGAAGTTTGAAAACATATTGTCATTTTCATTTCCATTCCATCACAGACAGCTAGCCGATCGGTCGGAATTGCGTCCTATCTTAAATTATTAATTAACCCGCCAACGCTATCGGGATTTATTGGATTGCAAGGGAGTTGGAAAAAAAGGTAATGAAATCAGTACGACCGGCAACCGCTCGAACGAAAACGCGATGCCGCTCGCGGTCGGCCAAGCGTGAAATCGTCATTAATATCCATCTCGTACCAACCAATGTTCAACGGAGCTATTGACTCGTTAATCTTAGTTTTAATTGGTCTCTTATTTCCATTGGGTTACGTTATATGTCATGGAATTTAGTCAATTTCCTTAGCAAAGCACTAACCATTTTTTTTTCTTGGTAGTATTTTAGTTAACGCAACATCACGCCTGTAATCCCCGAAGGGATAGGCAGGGATGTAGTACGTTTTATAAATTACGTTTATGTCCCACTATGGAATAAGTTGTGAGCCTATTGCCTTACACCGGGCACATATTCAGACTCCGAGCCACTAATAGAAAATCTAAATTAGAAAAATCTAATAATCCAATTCCAAATACCCGGGATTTCAACCCAATAACTCCCGATCGGCAGTCACGTTTGCAACCAATACAACCAAAGAGGCAGTCAATTAGTTTACTTTAGTTAATGGTGAATAATGAAGCTGCTAATAGTCTTTCCTTCGGCAGAGTGGGTGTTATATTAAAATGATGCAAAATATGAAGAGAAAATAGTGACAAAAGTACATATTAGAAAAAACTTTCCATTTGACATCAGATGCCAATTGTTTTGCTAAATAAAGTTACTATAATACAAAAATCAAGATACAAATTAACTACAAGGCGTAACCATAGAACACAATTTAATTTGAATTTTTAATGATCCTCGTATTTTATAAACTATGAAATATTTTTGCACGTCTGTCAAACACGAAACCCGTTTACAGGAATCATTATTAGTTCACTCATTATTTGTATTAGACACCATTGTACAATCTAACTATAAGCGTAATTATAACAAAGCTCTAATTTGGTCAAAATGTTGCGCAATCACGAATTGCCGGTGCGCACAAGCTCCCCTCGATAATTCGGTGCGCTATACAGATGGGTATGAAACATCTGACCTTGGGGATGGAACCCCGTAGCTCAGCGACGCGAGTACATTCAGGGCCCCCGCCCGCCTAATCTGCAGATAATCATATCTATAGGGCACCTACAGCGCTCTGTTACGAAGTTAGAAAATATTCTATTGTAGATGAGCGTACTTACTATATCAAATTTTATTGCAAATACGAATGGATTTCTTAAATATTAGTTGATGTTAAGTTTACACGAATCCCACAGGATTTTATTCTTTGAAATGATAATGTAGAACGACTGTTTATTCTTTTTAAATAAACATAAACGATTTGGTAACATTACATAGAAATAAACTTGAGTTTTATATATTCTTGCTATCAGAAAGTATTGAAATGTAAGTGTGCATTTTAAAGCATTTTAACTTTAGATGCTTTTACTCGGACGTCATATCCATGGCACTCGGAGCGAAATCTTCTTGCGTACATGGCAATGCGTCGGAGCTCCTGCCTGGCAACGGCGTTGCGTCACTCCCCTGCCCGATACAATCAAACTGATGAATACTTTCGACACTATATACTCGACCGATACACTCGTGTATAGTACGCCTTAGTTGCGTTGCTTTGATGGGGTGAAATTAAAAAGATGAATTGAGAGAAGTACATACATTCGTTGTATACGTCAGTTTGATTTGCCATTAGATAGAGTATTAGAATGATGTGATTGATGCAAATGGTCACGGTCAGTTTACGAGAATTTTATTGTATTTCAACACTCTATTAGAAGTATTTTGTAATGCAATGCATGTATATTATTTACAATACAATAAACCGTAATTGACCGTAATAGATATAGGGAGTATGTAGGTATTATACTGGCCTTTTAAAATTACGTACCGTTGCATTTCTTTAAAAATGTAAAATTTATGCTTTATTTTTATTTAATGACAACGTTCCACTTTAGTTAAAGTGAAAATTTTTACATTATTTGCACTCGCTCGAGACATTATTCTGTTCATAAGTACCTAAGTGACAAAACTTTTTTTTTCTCGCAATTCTTTTCGGTCCCGGGGATTATCTCAACCCGTGAATGTGAGACATAAGTATAGAGTTTCAAAAGATCAACAGTGACACAGTGAACTGATGCGAGGCGACACGCTTACCTCCACTGGATTCAACCCTCATATTTTTGTCCTTACAACACACTCTCCCCCTGACACACTTGATGTTTTCCCCCCGTAATTACTTCCCCTTTTTCCTCTCCCTTGCCGCTACGAACCATAATACCTAGGTCCCGCATCAACCTAGGTATATCTACAGTATACCCGGCGGGATTCGAAGGGGAATGCTGAAAGGGCTTAGCGTCAGTGTGATATAAATTTGTATTTGAGTTATACGAACACATTGCTTCCAACGGGGGAGCGAGCTCCACTGTTTGTTTTCTCTTTCGAACCCGTTACCAAAGCGAAACCTTGTAACAAATAAACCATATTCCATAGATGAATTGTCAAACATATAATGTCCCGCTGATATCAACATTAAACAAAACATTCTGCGTTCAGTTTAATACGCGCGAATGAAAAAAACACCAAAACGTTTTCATTTCGAGATTGTTAAAATATATTCCGACATTTTCATTGTCGTTCCGCAAGTTTAATGAATACGCCATTCATCCACATAAATTGGAAGTCACCAAAAAGAGTGTCCATTAAAAGGAATCGAACATCCAGCCTCAAATTAACTCCGGTAAAGTTTACCCTCAAAATAATTAAGGATTCACCGCAATTATCACCACGAAATCAAGCTTCGCTTTGATCATTATCTATAAAAAGTATTTAAATCAATGTCGACTCTATCATTCTTAATTTACGGTGTATATTTGCGAATTTTCTAATATTTAAACAATATTGCAGATATTTAAATAGCCGAGACTTTGCGCCAAAAAGTTTTGTACGTTTTGCCCTTTTTGTGAATCACCAAGGGACCCAGTGATAATAATAATTATTTACCAATTGCGTAGCGAAGTTATTACAGTAACTCTACCGTAATTACGAGTCTCTCTAAAGTACCATTTAAATGAATAACGCCTCGAATTCAATAGATTTCGAGTCACCGCTCTTTTGAGAGAAAGTGAAATTACCAAAGAAAGAAACGGATTTTTAACAGAGAGTATCCGTCTTCGCGAAGTTTAATTATTTCGCATGAAAAATCCTTTTAGAGTCCCTTAATTTGTAAATGAATATTATTTATTCTGATTTGCCATTTTGATAATACTGATTTCATATACATAATTATAAATTCTGTGCGGTCATTAATTTTGTGCGACCACACGTATTAATTAATTTCTACAATGAGATTGATTACAGCGAAATAATTTATAGAAAATAACAATTTGTAAACTACAGAAATATCTGCAAAGTACAGATTAACGTAGGTATACATAGGTATGTAATATTATTTCATAGTGACTGGTGAAACGTGGGAGTGTTCTTAATTCCTTTTCCTATATCTTCGAGGATTACAGGCGTTATGTGACTTTTTTTTATTTAGTAGCTCGGGGAGACAGGAATACATACAGTATGTAGAAAAAATAGCATCTAAACGAAAGACAAAACAGACATACAATGCGATTTTCATGTTGATAGATGCAGGTCCCAGGGGACACCAAGCGTCATCTATCTTGACCAAATAGGTCTGATACTGGCTAATAGGAATTCAGAAGTGTCCAAAAGCAGAGAGTGAGTATGAAAAATGAGACGGCAAAAAGTGAGGACGTAGAGTAGGGAAATAACTTGGTAATAATAATATAGATAATTTGACGACGTTCCAAGTGTTTTATTACGCGCAAGTGTCGGTAACTCCGATATAGCAGTGTCCCCACACTCCCAGAAATCCTGCTCATTTAGTTAAACTAGACAAATATAAACTCTAATCGATCGGCGCCCCTCAGCTCCGACGAATGTGAAAAGAATATACGCCGGGGCTGTAACGAAAGTGATATTTGACCGTCGATGTTTTCGCCTTGTCCCGTAATGGACCGGTCGTGATAAAAAAAGTAACATCAGGCCTGTAATCCCCGAAGAGGTAGGCAGAGGTACATACCTCTGCCTACTGTAACTGTACAAAGTAACTGGTGAAATGTGGGAGTGTTCTACATAGAACACTCCCACGTTTCACCAGTTACTTTTACGTCCCACCATGGAATAGGCGGTGAGCCTATTGCCATATACCACATGCATAATAATATGGGCTATATAAAGATAAACTGATAGGAAAAAGGGAAACAGCACGCCTGTAATCCTCGCCGAGGTGGGCAGAGAAGTGTAGTACACCCCACGTTACACCAGTCACATTTTTACGTTCCATCATGGAATTGTTGGTGAGCCTTTTAATCTTATTATCTCAAAAGAAATATCGTAAATCTTAAACGAAGTATTTCTCATTTCTTTCATACTGTGTCATATGTGTATTTATGTAAGAAAGGCATGAAGTGACGGCCGCTTATAAGGAGGAGCTCATCCATCAAACCCCGCACGTTTCGTACTGGAACCGTCAAATGTTATCACTCAGCTGGACTGTCGAAGTGCGAAATATTCAAACTATCCTCGGTACCCTTACTAAAAATAGAACGATTTATTATTCATAGACGACAGTCTATTATGTTAAAATTATTACAAATACCTTTAACATCATCGAATTTTGCATCAAAGTATGAAAACTTCTTCGTAAGCAATGTAAAATAATTCATCTTAGTCCCTGTACTAATATCTAACGAACAGTGGAAACCAGTGGTAGTTCGTTTAGCAATTAATTGGTAACATGTTTGTATTGTTAACAATACAGTATTAATTATACAACTGTTACTAAAAGTTGCATTCCTTCAATTTTGTTTGAGATCAGTAGCACAGAATTAATAACGACATAAAATACCTTAATTTCAACTGCCTCTTTGGTCGTGTTGGTTGCAAGTGACTGCCGATCGGGAGGTCCTGGGATCAATTCCCGGATCGGCCATTACTAAATTTTTCTAATTTCGATTTTCTAATAGTAGCTCGGTGTCTGGATATATGCACGGTGTATGGCAATACGCTCACCACCTACTCCATAGTGGGACGTAAACGTAATTGGTGAAACGTGGGAGTGTTCTACATTCCTCTGCCTACCTCTTCGGTGATTGCAGGCGTGATGTTACGTGTGACTATTGATAATGGAAAAGACAACAGTTTGATCGTTTACCGGTTTTTATCAACAATTTACTTGAACATCAATAACATCCCTGTGCACTGTCAGCAATGTCATACTTGTGTCGATGGATTTACTTACGACGGGCATGAAATGAAGCCGTCATAGTCGGGAGGGCGCATCAATCACTGCGGGGACGTCACCGCCGTCAAACGGCATCTCGCAGCGGAACCAGCGGAGCGCGTAATAGCTAGTTACCTGCAAAGCCGTGTTATACAAGGATTATCTGGTGTTTTGTTTTATTTAAGAATACTTGGCAAATAACAGAATGAGAGGGAGACCGGCGTGCGTGTATGCAATGAGTGACACGTATAGACAAAGCACATTAAACCTGTAAGGAAAGAAGTGAATTTGCACTCTGTCTGCTCTGCCTATGCCGTAGAAGCTTAAATATATTATTCTTACCATCCAATTCCACATTACCAATGTACAAAATACTTATATATCAATTTTTGACGTTGACAATTAGAAGTCAATGTTACATAATAAAATATTATGTACTATATAATAATATATATTTTTTTATCTTGTGATAAATAAAAATAATAAAATATTTTTATTTCTTATTTCATATTACTGTTATAATTTAAAAGCTAATCGACTATTTGTTTATTTTACTGTAATTAATACGATTGAATCTAGTTACATCACATAAAGAGCAACAGAGTCATAAAGTGTCTCTACTCACACATGCTTACAAAAAAAATCTAGAATAACCGTACTTTACATATGCAGCATCGATAAAATAGTTCAATTGCTGTCATACAAGGAAATAAATACGCACTTAAAGCATAGAATGGAGTATCCACGCTTTGAGGGTCCGTCAGTCAGTGCGTGAGATTGTCAAACCATTGTCGGTCCGGTAGAGCGCGTAATAGCAGTTCACCTGCTGTCAGGATTATCTCCTCTGCGAGCTCCTCTGTGAGATGTGAAAGTTGATTAGGTAAGTTCGTACTGTTTCTATAGTACACTGTTAGATACATTAGTGATATAAAAAACTAAAGTAACTAAAACTAAACTAAACTAAAACAAAAAAAAAAGTTGTTATTTAGCTTTTTTTGTTTTGCAATCGTGATTTCCGGGACCTCCTGTATTCAAATCCCGGGTCGGCCACTTTCAGATACCTATATTCTACATTCCTCTGCCTAACTCTTCGGGGATTACAAGCGTGAAGTTACTTTTTTTAGAATTAAATATTTTTGGAGAAGAATGATTTAACACCAGAAAGTACGTCATACTATAGAAGAGCTACCGCTATTTCTACCCTGTCTTTCCCGTGACGTAGTCGTTGCACACCTGTATGTTTCTCGTGGCCCGCCCGTTTGTCACTAGTTTTTCGTTACACCAATGTATCTATGTATAATTTTTCCTAACGTTACATTAACATTCACAGGCATTACCTAGTACTGGCGCTAAATAATTACGGTGTATCCATTATTCAATCATTTCTAGTAGTGGCTCGAAGTCTGGATAAGTTCCCGGTATATGGCAATAGGCTCACCACCTATTCCATCGTGGGACT